>BQKZ01001764.1:70077-83158 GCA_036244855.1 Temnopleurus reevesii
TAGGTTTCTGCCACTGCTTCTTGCCTGCTGATCAGTTCCCACGTGGATTTGCTTTCGATGCTGATGATGTGAACTTCCCTCTGGAAAAACTCTGCTTCGTTGGTCTTATGTCTATGATTGATCCTCCTCGTGCTGCTGTCCCTGATGCTGTAGGAAAGTGCCGCTCTGCCGGTATTAAGGTGAGTGCAATCACGTACATTTATGGGTGCTCAGGGTTGGAGGGTTGTATCTCATCTTTTTTTCTCTTCACTCCTCAATCAGATATGTTTCTTATGACTTTTCCATTACCATTGATTTGGTATTGTGTGTGCACCTAGTGTAACCATGCATTAATCAAGATCAGATGTAGTTATTTGACTTTTGCAAAGCAAAGTCATTCATGCAAATGCATTGTACAATAGCTTGGCAAACCAGTAGCATTGATAAAAATTTTTTACAAATTATTTCTTTACCCTGTACACTTGATAAGGGGTATCAAAATCTGTGTAGGATAGTTTCTATTCAGAGCATGAAGATATCATTGTGTATCTAAATGAATGATTAAACAATTCATTCAAGTGATTCTTTGTGCACCAAAAATGAATTTCTTTTCTTTCGAAGGTCAATTTGGCTTTATTTAAGTTACCACAACTCATTTTCTTGTATCGATGTTAAAAGCCATATGTATAATTTTGATGCAATTGTCATTTTGACATTTGTAGATATTTTTGTTTTATCTCGTTTATATTTAAGAAATGAATTGAATAAATACCATGATACGATGAAAATTATGCTTACAATATCAACTCTTGTCCCTCTTGTCCAGGTTATCATGGTTACTGGTGACCATCCCATCACAGCTAAGGCCATCGCTAAGGGCGTCGGTATCATCTCCGAAGGCAACGAGACTCGTGATGACATCGCTCAACGTTTGGGAATCCCCATCGAGCAGGTTAACCCCAAGGATGCCAAGGCTATCGTAGTGCACGGCTCTGAACTGAAGGACTTGCCTCGTGATGACCTAGACGCCATCCTTTCTGACCACCCTGAGATCGTGTTTGCCCGTACCTCACCCCAGCAGAAGTTGATCATCGTAGAAGGTTGTCAGCGTGCCGGAGCCATCGTGGCTGTCACCGGTGATGGTGTAAATGATTCCCCTGCTCTGAAGAAAGCTGATATCGGTGTTGCCATGGGTATCGCTGGTAGTGATGTCAGTAAACAGGCTGCTGATATGATCTTGCTCGATGACAACTTTGCTTCCATAGTCACTGGTGTTGAAGAAGGTAATCTATTTCTTTACAAGTGTTTCTGATCATATTGTGGGGATTTTATTAGTTTTCCCTCTATTTTCATCTTTAGTAGGTCTCTATTTCATTCACTGTAAATGCTAATTTGTTAGCGCACATAAATTTTTAACTAATCCTCTGAAATTCAGACATATTTACATACTAGCAGGTTGTTATTTTTACAGTTTGAAAGATCATGGTACATGATTCTAAGGGCATTATAACGAACGCAAACTTTAGTGAATTTATGGGATTATACAAAATTAGGGAAATAAAAACCCCAGCAAAAATTCAGCTCATAGAAGATGACTAATCAAAAGAATAACTTTTTAGTCACCCCCTAGTTGCCAATTTCATTGCTTGCTCTAGCTTAGGATCCAACTGATAAATCTGTACGTATTGTTCTTACAGGTCGTCTGATCTTTGACAACTTGAAGAAGTCAATCGCCTACACTCTGACTAGTAACATCCCTGAAATCAGTCCTTTCCTTGTCTTCATCTTGGCCTCCATCCCTCTACCTCTGGGTGTCGTCACCATCCTCTGTATCGATCTGGGTACTGATCTGGTAAGTAACTAAAACACTACATGGAACCTAGTATGTGGGAATGTAATTATCACACTGAAACAAGTCAGAAAACAGTATATGGAATGATGTCACATGTTGCTGAAATTGTTACACTCCATTTTAAAATGTGTTACAGAACCTGTAGAGGCCACCTGCCTATAATGGCCACTTCAGTTTTTTCACTTGGGTGACCACTATAGACAGGTTTGACTGTAAATCTAAATGAATGACATCATGGTGTAATGGTTCTGACTTCCTCCTTACCATCCAGAGAGTTGCATTTCAAAACCCACTTTTGGCTTGATATCCTTCAGCAAGGAATTGCTTCACATAATGTAACGCCATCATTGCAGGGCCAACTGGGAGAATGAAGCACTGTGAGCAAAAGGGACAAAAACCTGGGACATAGTAAAACACCTCCATTTGAGCATTAAAAACAGCTAGATGGGCACAAAAGGAATTTCCATCCTTATTATTCTGTGGAGAAATGTTGAACATGAGTTGTACCTTTGTGATCATGAAGCTAATGTGAATGCTTAATGAAGTTGTTTACCTTGTGCTAGTCCTTTGTCCCTTCTGCGTGCAATGAAGTGGCTCCCCTGTGTAAATTTGACCCAAATATTATTTATTTATATCTATTTTTTCTGTCTGCAGGTACCTGCCATCTCCCTTGCTTACGAAGAGGCTGAATCTGACATCATGAAGCGTCGCCCTCGTGATCCTCAGAATGACAAACTTGTGAATGAACGTCTCATCAGTGTCTCCTATGGACAGATCGGTAAGTAATTGCCCATTCACAGTGTTACCAGCGATTAAATTTGGATGTTACAGGTACCCAGCTCAATGGATGTCCGTAATTCTCGCCACCAACAAATGAAGGACAAGTAGGAATAGATGGTTCAATGCAGTTTTCACCTTGAAATTCTCACATTCATACACCTGAAAAGCTTTAATTATGCAATTACTTTCAATAGAAAACAAAAACACCATAGAATTTAACAGGTACTGATCCTTGTGTATGGATTACTTCCAGAAAAGCCATACCATTGTTTCATAAAGGTCTCTGCGTGTTTATCAGAGAAAGTGAGAACACTGAGTAAAAGTTACCCTGATAAAGTCAAGGGTTTCCTATAGCTGGGACTAATATTTGAATATTCATTTTATTTATTTGAATAACTCGTTCCTGAATATTTATGTTTTGTCCGGACTAATCTGAATGACTATTGTTAATGAATCGTTTCTGAATATTTATAGTTTGTGCATGACTAATCTGAATGACTATTCATGATCCGCTACAGGTATGATCCAGGCTTCTGCTGGTTTCTTTGCTTACTTTGTGATCATGGGAGAGAATGGATTCCTTCCCAACGATCTTGTCATGTTGCGTAGCAAATGGGACGATAAGGCTGTACTCAATGTAGAGGATTCCTATGGCCAACAATGGGTAGGTAGCAGACCAAATAGATTCTAATTTATGCATGCACCTTGCCATCAAACATACATCCACAAAGTTGACCTCGCATAAGTCAAATGATCTCCAAAGTCAAAGAGGGTTTTTTTCCAAGTCTCTCCTCTTTATATATATTTTTTTACCCCTCATAAGTCAAATTTTCAAACATATTTTCTTTGTCAGTCCCAACAGTGACTGGGTACTAATATCTGAAGCACTTTGAGCAGTTGATAAAGTGCTATGTAAATCCAAAATATTATCATTATTCGAATAAGGCCAGCTTGACTGTTAGGTGGTATTCGTAAGCTGGTTGATAACCAGCTATTTTGATTCCATTTTACATACATTACTTCATGTTATGTCGGGCAATCTTGGGGCAAGCCATACTTCTTTCTTTGTCTCTGTTGTTATTTTACAATGGACTAATTTATGTTTTTGTTTATTATTTACAGGGCTTTGATCAGCGTAAGCAGCTTGAGTACACTTGACATACTGCTTTCTTTGTCTCTATTGTGGTTGTACAATGGGCTGATGTCATCATCTGTAAGACTCGCAGGAACTCACTCATCCACCAAGGAATGAAGTAAGTTATCCTACATTCCAAATGTTGCCAATTGTTACGAAATATGCACATGGGGTATATTTTTGATGAATTCATAGCTTTCATCACAAGTGAATGGCTGAGAGCATGGTTATTGTTATGATAGCTCTCATTTTGTTCAGCTATTGCATTATTCGCATTTTAATTTTGACCTCGTGCATATTCCGTAACAGTTGGCAATTCTAACATTCCATCTCTGTAGCGTAAACTACCTTTGAAGGTTGAAGTTAGCATGGCGCGGTAAAAACTGTGAAGTAACCTTGCAGTTTTACCATGTGAGGAGAATCTTTCATTGAAGTAGTCCTGAAAAGGACTAAGCAAAGCTGCTTTACCATCAGAGCATTGCTTAGTCCTCTTTAGGAGAACAAATTGTGGAGTAAAATAATTGAAAATTTTATAAATTGGGAATTTACGATCTAGAGTTCTACGTTGTTGAAGCTAATATTTAGTACTGACAAAGAACTTTGATTTGGATAGTTAGTGGTAATAAGTAATATAACGTAGATTACAATGCACAAGATTTCTCTTGAGAAAGTAATATGATGAGTTTGTTATGTTGCATAAAGATGTTGGTAGAGGTACGCATGACTCGACGAACGACTGATAAACCTTTCTGCGTTCAATGCTAACCTCTTCGGCTAGATCACACCTGAAAAACTGTCACCCGCCTTTTGTAGAGTCTTGCATAGATTTACATAGGTTATCAAATCATAACTTTTATTAATATGGGTATTTGTTTTTTATTTTGTTTACAGCAACTGGGTGTTGAACTTTGGTTTGTTCTTTGAGACTGCCTTGGCTGCATTCCTGTCCTACTGCCCAGGATTGGAGAATGGTCTTCGTATGTACCCTCTCCGTATTGGATGGTGGTTTGTTGCCTTCCCATTCTCTCTCCTCATCTTTGTCTATGATGAATGTCGTCGTTTCATCCTTCGTCACAACCCTGGAGGATGGGTAGAGATGGAGACCTACTACTGACTTCCTCAATCCCAATGCTTCTACCCCACATCGGATACCACCACCACCACCCCTCCATCTACCGGTCCTCGTCCTACCACCCCTCATTCCACCACCTGTTCACCCATGTCCCTTACCTCTAAGCAGAGTCATACAGACTCCACACCCCAACAGCAGACAACATCCCGTCATTTCCATCCCTATACAGCCAGTCAGCGGTCGTACCTACGTGCACACCGCCCCGCCCCGTCCCCGCTCACATCAGCCATCCTCCAATCCCTCCCCCCTCCTGAGATCCTCTCCCCCAAACCTGACCTCCCTTCTCGTCCAATCAAGGAAGATAGATTGGAGATGCCTGCCGCCCAAGCTCTCATTCTCAAATTCTTTGGTCAGCTCTGTAAGCAGACCAAACGCTGCCCAGGAAAGACTTTTACTCGCATTCTTCATTCTACGCTTGTGTTTTTAAGATATCCTTGCTTTATCAGGATATGAACCCACCACCAAACAGAGTTTGTTTTTAATAGATTCAATTTTTATTATTTGATGGTACTATTTTTAAAACTGGAATTGTGTATTTTGACTATAAATTAATTGCATATTGAAGGCAATTTGAAATGTATTCAATGGTTAATATTACTTTATTTGAAAACATATAATATATGATGTAATTTTGTAACAATTGAAATTCTTGTGTAACATTACAGCTTGATGATATTTAAGGACAAAATGGTCTTTGCCACCAAAACTATGAATTTTCATGTCTCATGCACCCTTGTGTGTGGGACATATGTCCTGAGCAATGGTATCATTGGGAATCATCTTTTGTGCATTGATCATTTTGAACATCAGTTGAAAATGTAGAGCAGATCAATGAGTTTGAGAAAAGATCTTAAGTGAGGTGGAAGTATTGGGTGTGGAGGCAAAGTGTGATTTAGTCATACTTATCATTTTATCATTATTGTAATCAGTAGATGAATTTACTTCTGTGATTTGGTGATGTAGATGGTTTCATATTCAAATATACAGGCGTTAAGTTTCAATGTTTGTGATATTTAAACAAAATCTTTAAAGAAAAGGAAGTCTGGGGTACAGAAAAAAAATAATTTTGGCTTGTTTTTACTTTCTTTGTTTGGTACATTGTTTTGGAATATTGAAATTGAATAAGAATGTGCTGTCAGTTGGTGCGTTGTCATACTATCTATCAATGCGTCACTATAAATAGTGTTATTGTTAGTGTTATGTCTGTAATGCGCTGCGCTTTGTGTGAATTAGAATCCAATTGACACACATCTTGTACCTCAGACTCAAGTCCCCATGACAAAATGTTTTATGAAAATTTTTAAGTTCTTGAACTTCTTATGTAAGTATCTTTGTTTTTGGTCGTCCTTGAATAATAAATTACTTTTATCGTTCCCTGAAGTACTTTGGTCCGTTGATTAAATGAAGTTGTCTATCTGTGATGATTGATTATGTGACATGGAACCTAAGGAGAATATAGCAAGATGATATTAAAAAATGAGAAAAAGATGGATAGAGGAATGGCATAAGTAATGTAATAAATGAAAGAATATAATAGTATGGGGAAGAGAGAAGTAGAAACGGGGAGACTGTGGGATGGTAAGAAAAAGAGAGGGTGAGAAAAAGGAGAGAGAATTTCGGGGAGGATTACTTATTCTTTTTGCAGTTTTCTTGAATGGCCAGTCAATAGAGAACTTTCATAATGTATTCAAATTTATTTGCGTGCCTCAAGATGAACTGCATTCAGCTGTCAAAAAATGATAAGGATACAATAGTCTGATTGCTTCGTGCATAACATTGATGGTGCGAGGTTGGACAAACATTGTAGCTTGACCAACCTAGCAACAACTACCGCATGCTATCCACATTTCTATTGGATAACATTAAAATACAATTATTTCTTATGAGATGAACAAACAGTTTGTCATTGTGAATTTAGCAAGGTACATGCATAAAATTTGAATAAAATTTGAATACATTATGAAGTTGGTCTAGTGCATTTTTGAGTTTGTGTATCTGATGGATAAGCGGAATTTTCAGGTTTGATATGAATGAAGCAAATCCTCGTACAAGAGATGATGATGGAAAGGATGTAAAGTACGCCGGGGTTGTGTTTTATAAAGCTGCTCGTAGATCTCCACGCGACTCTACGAAAGAATGGTGACCCTTTCCTGGGTCATAATTGATAAAGCTGTGCATACATATATCTACGCACGACTGTACGAACGACTGATGATCCTTTCTTTGGTGCGAGTCAGAGCTAGGAGTTATCATTGAGTGTGTGAAAGAATCACCAGCCGTTCGTACAGTCATATTTAGATCGTGCAAAGCTTTATGAAACACAACCCTGCACTCAATGCGTCATGTGTCAGAAAGGATCGCCAATCGTGCATATATCTCTAAAACGAGGAGGTGCGTCTAAAGGGAGGGATGATGTACAAATATCTCAATTAGTTCAACAGTGATTGCTTTGCAAATTGGCCACATTTGTTAATGTGTTAAGACATGTGTCATGCACTTCTCTGCAAGTAGTTTATTATATCTTACAGTTTTAGAAACCCCCTTTTAAAGTAATCTAATAGCCCAAAGTCTCTTTTTGTTGCCACAGGTACATTTGCTGATTCAACCCTAAGAATATGAAAACAAATATGCATTCGTGGGTTGAAACAGATTCTTAAAAACAGGCTATAAGAAGTTAACATCAGAGAAGTACACGATATTAGTCATAACACGTGACCAAAAGTTGCAAATTTGCATGAACAATCACTATGAAGTTATATCATTGAACTGTCTTATTCATTGTCCGATTTGCTTCAAACATTTTTATGTATCTCTTCTTCTAACTTTTATGCTTGTAATCTAAGCAAGATATTTCTGGCCCAGACCCAGAACTTAATATGTGATTATGTAAATTGTTTTTTTCAAATTTCCTATTTTTACCTTTTTTGAGCTCATTTTCATTTTTTCCTAAACAGTTCATAATAATAATGAAAGACTTTTATATAGCGTAAAACACAATCATGCGAACGTCCCTAAGGAGAGATCTCTGATAAGGGGAAGTAACAATTGACACGGAATGTGGGCAAAATCATTAAAATTGGTAATGAAATGGTCTTTATTCAATTAAATAGCATAGATTGTACAATTGTATATATCAACAAACAAACTTGCTATAAAATAATCTTTCATTCACAAATTAAATTTGCCTGACATTGATGTGATGTCAGTAAATGAAGAAAAATAAGATGAACCAAGTGTGAAAAGTAAACTAAAATTCGTCAATCCGTTTGACTGTTATGGATTTTCACAAATTTGCATTTCTCCCAATAATGGGCGTCTTCAATTGGCAACTTTGGCAGAATCTGTGATGTCATGGAAAATTCCTCATTAACTTTGTAAATGGATTTATAAAAAGTGGATCAATTTCATAATCACCACCATACTTTCTGGAATGCTTGCAGGAAAAAAAAATGCCTGCTTTTCTACAAACGAAGAAAATGTGAAATTCTATAGACAGAGTGAATGGAGAGTTCTCTATTTTGTGCCTGTAGGTTGCCAACTCATGAGGAATATAAATCAACACTTGAAAAATGCATAACTTTTGAATGGATTCTCCGACTTTGCTCAAATTTTTAGTTTGATTATTGTATCTTTCTCCATCCACTGGCAGAACATTAATGCCTGGGGTTGATTCCCCTTTCAAAGCATAGAAATTACACGAACAGATCAATATAGTTTGAAGCGTATCAGACAATAAATAAGAAAGTTACGGATATTTAAATGGTACAGCTACACAGTGATTGATATTGGCCAATTATGGTCAAGTGTTATGATAAATGTTGATCGCTTATCTGCAAGTAGTATCTTTATATATTGTTTGAAGGTTTCACTCGTGGAAGAATGATGAGAATAATGCTTCACGGTACAACAAGTTATCTTTCTTGGAAATGTGAGTGGTCCTGAAAAGGACCTACCCACTCTCGACGTTGTACCGTGAAGCATTATTCTCATAGTATCTTTATATCTCACTGTTTTAACCCCCTTTAAACCATCTAATGCCCCAACATACATGAGTAATATATTTGAATAACCATAACTCTTTTATTCATTGTCCGATTTACTTTTTTGTATCTCTTTTTCTAATTCAAGCAAGATTTTTCTGGACCAAACCTAACAGCCTTTGAATATGTTATTATGTAAACCTTAATTTTTTTCGAATTTCCCATTTCTACCGTTTTGGAAATTAATTTTCAGTTTTCTCATTATGTGTGGGATGTCTGATAAACGGAGTTAACAAAACACTTTGACAAAATCATTCAAATTGGTAATAAAACAGTCTTTATTCAATTCAAAAGCACATACTATATACAGAGCTGCCAAGTCTTCCTGAAATATGAATTTCAGGTTGGCAGCTCTGTATATAATATATAATCAACAAACAAATTCTCTATAAAATAATATTTCATTCACACACTAAATGTTCACATTTCTGCTCCAGGTTTCGATCATGAAAAAACTGCCAATTTAGTTCAGTGGGATGGTTTTATGCACTTTAGCATCATGCAGTATGTAGATTTCCACCTTAAATACCCTTTTAAGACTGATTTAATGTTCTCTTAGTTGCAGTCTTTCAAAGATACAAATGATGGTGTTAAAAAAAAGTCAACATAAATTCAATGATAGATTCATTTCACTTTCTAATCCACATTATTATAAACTAGCAACAAATGACATTGACTTCAAAAACACATTACTTATTACATATTATCATTGGCTTAAAAAGCTTTAAAAGTGATATTGATATTGCTTCAACGAGCCTACAGAATAATGGCATGCCAAAATATTTCATTAATTCTACATATCATCATATGAGCGTATGTCTTGAACATCCATATAATTATCTGACAAGCAAAATCACGGAGTACATTTTTCTCATTCAAATACATCATGATCATTAAAATTCAATACATAATATAGCACACATCAACAATGTACTGTTTAATTGCATTTAATTTGGTTCATTGCAATAAAAGGCAAGTTGCTTTTGTTCTGGAACAGATGAAAATTAATAACAATTATGAAGAAAAAATAGAAAGTGGTAGTAATCTTCTTGCATAATAGAGTTGTGTTCAGAAGTATTGATACTACCCCCCCCCCTCCATCCCCCATACAAATATTTTGCATTTTTCATGAAAATGAAAGCTGAATTAGAATAACTTGCATAGTAGTTAATTACTTCTAAACATTATCTACAAAAACATGCTGATTTTATTTTCACCTCATTTCCATAATCTTTATAGGGAAGATGACTTTTCTGAATTTTCTGATGCTTAAAGGTCCACTATTATGAAAATACAAGTTGATCTGTATTGATGTATTATACCATTATCAATACCCTTTTCAGTGAAAGAGGGTCCAAATGTGTTTTATATATTTTATAATATTTTTTTCCCATTTTTATGTTGGCTTAGTTGGGAACGCCCCTAAAAATTTCTTTCAAATATCAATCCTGTTGTGACATCACAAAAGTCAAGTTTGTTCACCTTTCTAGATCATGTTTCAGAGCTGGTTCTCTAAATAACAAAAGGAAATATGTGGATCAATGCAGGGATTTCAATTAAGGTGATTGGGCATTCCAATTCCCTAATGCAAGAAAAATTGCTGCCATGGCGGAGGTAAGACAGCTAGCCATGCTAGCGGGTGTCCTAAATCTCTATGAGAAATAATATGTTAGATAACTTAAGAAAAAAGATAAGACACTTTTCAGAATACCAATTTATCTTATCTCTCTTGTGCACTGCATTTTTATGGCACGCAGGGGAGATAAGACAAAAGTTAGGACACCGAGATAAGACAGCTTCCGGAATAGCGATTTAAAGATAAGATAGTATTTTGAGATAAGACTCCTACCAGCATACCACCCAAGAAATGTTAACATTATGCAAATTAAGATGTAGTACAACAAAAAGATTGAGATTCGAAATGAGAAAAGGATGACAATTTTTTGTTAATACCATTTTATTTTCTAAATTTTTGTGAAAGAGAGAACTTTCAAGAGGAGTAGAAGGAGTAATATGTCCAAATAAATTCTTTAACATAATATGCAAAGACACAATAGAAGAAAAAAGATTATTAGGATCATCCAATTTTCATGAGGCCTCACCATGAAGGACATAAAAACATTTTTAGGCCCAACGAACTATAATATTGGTGCGAGTCAAAATGGACGAGACAGGTCAATCAAAACAGAGAAGGAATGAGTTGTCTACATAGCCAAAGAGAGATGATAATGTTAGCTCTCACAAAGTTCATTAGCATACAATCTTGTTACATGTAGAGATGCTAGATCTCTTTAATACATGGTGTCCCATAAACTCAGAGACCTGAATCATTTTCCAGATCATCCCAAAAAGGGAATCAATTTGATTCTGCTTGCGATCTTCACTATCTAAATTCTGATACAAAATGGCATAATTACACAAGGAAGATTGTGTGCAATTCCTGAATAACTTCACACAGTATCTGCATGAAACACTGCTGTCCAGGCTCTAACAATTAAGTTAAAATTTTATCTCCTCTGTAACTGGCTTTCCCATTAATTTACATGATTGAGAAGAAGCTAAGAACCATCAGCTCATGCTGGCAAGATCTTCCTAACACAAACAATTTCTAATTAGATTATGTCACAAAGAAATTCATCTATAATTCATCTAAAATGAATTAATTGTTAATGAAAATCTATCATAATCTCATTTACTTTTACTTTTTACTAATCTCATTAAAATATCTCTCAAACTTTTTGCACAAGAAACGCATCACCATCAGTTATATTGAAATTATGCAGACATCTATTAAGGGAGATAGACTTGCTCAGTCTTTCCATGTAGTAAATACTTGTGGGACCAGAAGGCACAAAAAAGACGCAACACTCCTTCGCTGGTATACCGATGATAGATGCAATTTGCTTGATGAGCTGACGTACAGTGTCATTGACATTCACAACGATGTCATAAGTCGTCTCATCTTCCTGTACAGTAAACTTACAGTTAAATACATTACGAGGGGTCAAATCAACGTGAGCTAGCTCCTGGATCAAGCCATGTTTCGCGACAAGCTCGTCATATCTGGGATAGAAAAAACAAAACCGAGAGAAGATAGCGTTAGCATCATCGGCATCACCATTATCATGATCGATCATCATCACCATGATTCCTATGGTATGAAGTAACAATTGAAGATGTAATGCGAAGCGCCGTAATGGCTGCCAGCTAAAGCCGGAAAATGGTGAGTATAAAAGACTTTCAGCGCCATGAGCACCAATAAGATGGACCTGTGCGCTATACAAGTAACCACCACAGCTGCAGACAGCTACCTTTATAAATGTCCATAAAATCATGCTAAAAATCATTTAATTTAAAATTCCTGACTTAATTATGTACTAATTTATATTGAATAACCTTTCCTCTGATATAATAGTTCAGAGGAACAGACGTATGTCAGCATTGGTTACGATGATGAGAATAAAACAAACAAGAACATCATACACCAACAAGTGTCCCTTATTTTGGGTAAAGCCTATTTTCATAATTGAACTCGATCCCCCTTCACCTTTTGCTTCTCATTCAGGACAGTATTTTTTTTTAAAGATCCAAGTCAATCACTATTTCTTTTGCAACAATATTTTGTTTTAATTTCTCTTTAGAACATTCCAATTAAATAAAAGCATGTTTACAGTGAAAAAGTATCCAGTTGGAATTAAAACTATAATTTTTAAATGTTTACTGTGTTGCCAATTTAACTTTTATTATGTTAAAATTTGGCAAATGGCAAATGGGGACACAACAGTAATGGTCAGATGTTTTGTGGAATTTGTTTCTCTTTCTGCTGATCATGTATATGGTATATTTTAGGGCACTGAATTCACAGTTATTGAACCAAAACATAAAATATGTTTTGAATGGTAACTTAACCCAGACATTGATGTGCTGTCAGTGAATAGAGGAAAATATGATGATCAGACTGTGAAAATTTAAGCAAAATTGGATGATATTTTCAAAAAATTTTCAAAAAATTTCTTTCAACGTTTCGATTTACACCTCTCATGGGCTCCTTGAGATGGCCACCTATGGGCACAAAATGGCTGCCAAAACGGACAACTTTCCATTCTCTTTGTGGACATAATTTAACATTTTGTTCCTTTTAAATAAGGAAACAACAAGATTCA
>BQKZ01001764.1:90944-107694 GCA_036244855.1 Temnopleurus reevesii
CATTTATAAAAGTTATCAAGTAAAGCTTATTTATCAATCCTCTCCCCTCCTCTTCTTTCTTCATTCTATCCTTTGTATGTACATGTAATTTATTGTTTTATGTTATTTTTGTCCGTTTTTATCTTAAAGAAATAAGTTTTGTCAAGTGTGTTTACCGGGGATCTTTTTCACCAAGCCTCCTGGCTTTTAGGATTCCCCACTTTCTTATTTTGTTTTATATATTATGTACTGTATTTTTTTACATTGTTGATATTTTTAAAGAAAGTGAAAATAAATGAATTGAATTGAAATGAAATAGGAAAAGGGGATCACTATTCATAACAACACATAAGGGTCACTATACATAAGGACCGCTATTTAAAATAACTCATAAAAAGTGTCGCTATACATAATTCAGAAAGAGGTTCGCTATCCATAATAACAAATAGGGGTCGTTATTCATAAAGGTCGCTTTTTATAATGGGAGAAGAGTGTCTCTATTCATAATGGGAGAATAGGGTCGCTATTCATAAAGGCCATTGTTCATAAGGGTTGATATTCATAATCGCAGAAGAAATTGGGTGGCTATTCATAATCAGGAAATAGGGTCGCTATTCATAAAGGCCATTGTTCATAATATGAATAGTCAGAATACAATATGCATTGCGACCCTCTCCTTCTATTATGAATAGCGACCCTCTTCTCTGTACCCTTATGAATATTGATTCTTATGAATAACGACCCTTATGTCTTTTTATGAATAACGACCCTCTTCTTCAATTAGGAATAGCAACCCTTATGAATAATGATCTTTATGAATAAAGCGAACCTATTTTTATTTTATGAATAGCGACCCCAATTTGGTATTATGAATAGCGACCCTTTTTTCCGTATTATGAATAGTGACCCTTATGAGTTATTATGAATGGCGATCCTTATGAACAATGGCCCTTATGAAAAGCGATCCTTATGAGTTATTATGAATAGGGGTCCTTAATTTTTCGTTATGAATAGCGGTCCTTATGAATAGCGAGCGGACCCCCTCCCCATAGTGCAAAACGTTTTCCTTTTGGGGTTTTTTTCTCCAAATAGTTGCAACATTGCACCCAAGTGCTCCCGATGGCGCTTAACAAAGGAAACACATTTCTCCTCATTATGGAAACATTTTAGGATTACTTGATTCTCAGAAGCAGTCTTCTTAAAAGATGATGATTTTCGAATTCGATGGATTTATTCTTTTTCTTTTGGAAGGAATGTGGTGGCATGTTTGGACTGTACATTTTAAAAAGTTTTAATTGAAGGCAAAACTGGTCATATACTGCGATACTGTATCATTGTGGGTTTTTTTTTTTCAATATAGTATAGTAAAAAATATAAATTTCATTAAATCTTGAATCTTGAATGAGTAATATGATCCGGGGGTGGGGAAAAAACACTATTAATTGCCATAACACTTTCTTTGTAACAAAAAAGGGTAGGCATTTTACAATTTAACTGAATGTCTCTTACTATAACCCTACCGCATCACTTCTTCCTCCCTTCGTCTTCTTCTCTATACTCCCCCCGTCTTCCATCTCTTTCTCCGGGGCGATCCCTCCATTCTTTTCCCCTCTTTCCGCTCATTATTTTCTTCCCTCCCAACCATTCGTCTCTTTCTCTACAGCTAATTCTAAATAATATGTTCAAATTACTTTACATAATGAATGCTTTCAACATAATACATATCATATATTAATTATAATGATGATGTTAGCATGGGACATTTCAAAACATAAGCATGATAAGCAGAATGAAATAAAAAAAAAAAAGGGTCAAAGAAGATATTTAATTCACTTCTTTTCCCTCTGTCAACCCCGTTTCTTTCTATATAATGATGATTACATCTTCTAAGGCCCAAAATTGTTTTGTTGCCCAATAATTCTTTTTTTTTTTATTGCGTCGTTCGGTCGAGAAAAAAAAGAGGGTTTTGTATTTTTATTTTATATGGAACAGATAATGCATGATACGAAATTACTCATCGAGTGTTATATTACATGTTTATTGATAATTTTACTGAAAATTTATAAAGCTACTAACGTTGTCCTATAGCTTTTCCGGTTATTTCTTTATTTTTATTTTTAATTTCAAAGTGAACGGCAAAAAAAAAAGTCGGGCCATTTTTCAGAAGGTCATTTGGTAAAAATTGGGAAAGTCTTGATAAAGACTATTAATTGTTGTCAAATTAAAATTGTTGCGTTGGCAGAGAAAAGGACACGGAAAAGGACATCGCCCAAACTCATTCAAAGAATATAAAGAAATTGCTCTGTTTGATCGTCTTCTGTAAATGGCGGAAGAAAAGCAGTCGTTGGTAGAGATCGAGAAAGAGAATGAAATCGAAGAAAACGAGATGAATGATATTAAATTGGAAGGAAACATCGATGTACCCGCGGTACTTCAAAACACTGGGTAAGTTATGTGAAATCTGAGTCAGTCGNTGTTTGATCGTCTTCTGTAAATGGCGGAAGAAAAGCAGTCGTTGGTAGAGATCGAGAAAGAGACTGAAATCGAAGAAAACGAGATGAATGATATTAAATTGGAAGGAAACATCGATGTACCCGCGGTACTTCAAAACACTGGGTAAGTTATGTGAAATCGGAGTCAGTCGTCGCCTGTGCAGCTCTACAGTGACTGACGTGTACCGTACCAGTACGTGCGTGAGTGACGTGAATGGGTACGGGTTGAGTGCATGAGATGAGCTGACAAGTGACATTGTCTGAGTCTTTTGCCAGTTTTGGGACATTGAAACCTATCAAACAAACATTTTCTTAAAATTTTCTTCTTTAACTTGTAGGACGACATCCTCAAACATGTGGGACAGTAGTAATAATTCATGATCTTAATAATTCAAAAGATTAAACTAAGTCTAAGACTAAGTAATATTGCTTTTGACGAGTTTACTTTTGTGCCATTGCCTTGGCTTGCCTTGGGCATTGGCGGTTATCATTGACATTACCACTAGGCTACAAGAGACTCAGAGTCAGACTCAGACTCAGAGAGCATAATGGGTAATTAACTATTATGGAAATGGCTTTGCGAAGTGTAAGAAATGCAAAATAACTTGGTGTAAAACTACAAGAAAGATCACCCAAAAGATTTGAAACAACCATACATGTACATGTAATGGCATGTTTTAATTAAAACCAGCACTTGTTAAGTTTGATTATCCTGGTTGATATTGCTCCCGGTAACAGACTATGGTAGGACACAATCACTGCCGATCTGTAAAGAATGAGTGTTGGATCTTAGTCCATTCAGTATTTTGTTAATTTTTGATCTGAAACGTTCCCTCAAATAAAATGTTGATCAAGAATGTTCTGTGTGTCTGTTTCTTTTGAGATTGACAAAGAAAAAATCTTAGACACAAGAAAAATACCCTGATCAGGACAGATGATGTTTGCTGAATGCCAAGAAGGTTCATTCTTCAGTTGTTCAAAGAGCCCTATTTCTCTTGAATTATGTATTCTATTAAATGAAAAAATAGGTCTAGTTCTTGGTTTTAAACTAAAACCCAAATTACAAAAACAAACAAAAAACACCTTTAAAAAAGTCAAACCTTCAACGATTTGATATGATTTTCGTTTTGTTCACTTATTTCAAATATATGAAGTTATTAGCTTACATAATCATAACACTTATATCTGTATAATCACAGAAATAGAGAGAAATATGTTTCGAAGAGGAGTTGACCCAAATTATATTCTTAAACTAAAGCAGACAAAATTGGTTAGCAGAACATCAAAGTTTTTAGAAAATTGAACAAGTAATAAAACAAAAAGTTAGGAAAAAATCGGTAAGTCACTGAATTGGTTTTGGTGCACGAATAACCATCATTTTGTTTATATGATACAAACTTCATCATTTCTACACTAAGACCTTACAGTACAAAGTTTGTATTAATGTAAACATGCAAACGGGATCTACATATTCAGATTACTTCAATGTTCCTTTGTATGAGTATAATAAATAGTCAATTGTGCACATCATCATTTGCTTTTGAAATTTCTTAAGATTTTGAATTATTCATGACTTTATTAGTTGTCTGATCATTTTTCCCTAATTTATTTTGTTCTGTTCATCTCCTTTCAAAGAAATATTATTTCGGGGTAGACTTTTCTTTTAATTAATGTATCTTTCTTTTCAGGATGGCTGCTATGAGCCTGTCTGGCTCGTCAGCCAGGGAATGGATCTCAAAACGTCGTCAAACAATCCAACCATGGTCACAATTCCTCAGCACATCTCGATTCACCAAGCCAACGTCAGTCACGGCTGCAGGAACCAGGGTAGTCAAGAACATTGAACATTTCCAGAGCAACTATCTGTTTGTGTTTATAATCTTGGCTGTCTAATGCATGTAAGTGATTCAGAATCAAATAATTAGGATTTAACTAATTTGTGTAGTCTCATCATGTTTGCCCCCAAGACAAACCATGTATTCACCCTTAAAAATACAGTATGTACAACCACATGAAGTCAGAATGCAAATGGAGCATTTCTAGAGCAATATCGTTTGTTTGTTCATAATCTTAGGTGACAACTGCATACGATAATAAATCTTTGGCACAAATTAAACCATTGAATTTTAGAAAGAGAAAAGGAATTTTTCATTCATAACTGGCTTTATGTCATGGATTATCTATTGTGCATAGGGTACACAACAATCAATTACCCTTGAATGATGAATGTTTAGCCTAATCCTCTGCATTTGCTACATTTATGAATTCATTTTTACAATTAAAAGCAAACAAACAAGCAAGCTGTCAAACACATATAAGGACTGTATTTCCAGAGCAATTATCTATTCATCGTGGCTGTTTGTTGTAAGTGATAAAGACACAAATGAGAATTACTTTGGACACATAGGAGGGAGTAAAAATTTTTATAATCTCTCTCCAAGGCTCACCCGAATTAATCTCACTAAGCTTTTCAAATGATCTAAAATGTTTAATGTTTAGCCATTTGTTACACAATAGTCTCATTAGTCCTGAAAGATTTATTTTCTAGCTGTGGGTTAAAACTCACAAGCAACCACATTATTTACATGATTAACAATAATGAAAAAGAAATAAAATAGAAATAACAATAACAAAGGAAAGATTAATGTACATGTTACATAATTTGTTGTTTGTTATAGACTGACATCACCGATGTTGCTAATATTTCTTGGGGCAATCTTTGGCGCTTTCTATTGGATCAATGTAAAGAACCAGAGCAGGAAACTCAAGATCGGAAGTAAGTTCTACATGCAGTGGTGCCAATCTAAAAAGTGAAACTCCACAACAGTTGATCAAAGTGTTTTATCAGGAGAGAACGTACATGTATAATGGGTATTGTTATCACGTTTTCTCTCGTGCAGAAATATTTGGTTTAACTAATTTTTACTCTTTTTGAAAAGCAGTGAGGTTATCATTTGGTGTGTTTCTCATTTAGAATTCTTCTTCAGAAATTTTCAGGAGAAGAATTTTTGCCTATGTTACAGTTACATGCACGTGTGTTTTCAGTAATACAAACTGGGAGATAATTTCGTTCTTGATTTCATGAACAGATGTAAAAATATGTTTAGTTCTTCATTTCCTTTCTATTAACATGTGATAGCATATAATCCATGCTATTTTCATGCAATGACAAGAGATACCTGTGCATCAGTATCAGCAGCTATCGGGGATGTGTTATCACTTTTGCCTGTGGTTGTTGTACATGATGGAAAAATCATATCTGTGCACCATGCAATATTGGTTGACCTTATAATATAGTTTATTTTTATTTATATCAGGTTATGAACTTAATGAGGTATAGCAGTATGGAGCTGTTGCAGTTCTGTCTATCCCTCTATTCTCTTTCATCTTTCATTTGTATTTCTCTCAGGTTATGGAATCACACTGGTGTAGCAGTATGGAGCTGTTGCAGTTCTGTAATTTCCTCTATTCTCTTTCATCTTTCACTTGTATTTCTATCAGGTTATGGAATCACACTGGTGTAGCAGTGTAGAGCCATTTCATTTCTGTGTATCCCTCTATTCTCTCGTTCATACTGATATCTTTCATTCATATTTCTATCAGGTTATGAACTCACTCTATTGATATCTTTCATTTGTATTTCCATCAGGTTATGAACTCACTCTATTGATATCTTTCATTTGTATTTCCATCAGGTTATGAACTCACTCTATTGATATCTTTCATTTGTATTTCTATCAGGTTATGAACTCACTCTATTGATATCTTTCATTTGTATTTCCATCAGGTTATGAACTCACTCTATTGATATCTTTCATTTGTATTTCCATCAGGTTATGAACTCACTCTATTGATATCTTTCATTTGTATTTCTATCAGGTTATGAACTCACTCTATTGATATCTTTCATTTGTATTTCCATCAGGTTATGAACTCACTCTATTGATATCTTTCATTTGTATTTCCATCAGGTTATGAACTCACTCTATTGATATCTTTCATTTGTATTTCTATCAGGTTATGAACTCACTCTATTGATATCTTTCATTTGTATTTCCATCAGGTTATGAACTCACTCTATTGATATCTTTCATTTGTATTTCCATCAGGTTATGAACTCACTCTATTGATATCTTTCATTTGTATTTCTATCAGGTTATGAACTCACTCTATTGATATCTTTCATTTGTATTTCCATCAGGTTATGAACTCACTCTATTGATATCTTTCATTTGTATTTCCATCAGGTTATGAACTCACTCTATTGATATCTTTCATTTGTATTTCTATCAGGTTATGAACTCACTCTATTGATATCTTTCATTTGTATTTCCATCAGGTTATGAACTCACTCTATTGATATCTTTCATTTGTATTTCCATCAGGTTATGAACTCACTCTATTGATATCTTTCATTTGTATTTCTATCAGGTTATGAACTCACTCTATTGATATCTTTCATTTGTATTTCCATCAGGTTATGAACTCACTCTATTGATATCTTTCATTTGTATTTCCATCAGGTTATGAACTCACTCTATTGATATCTTTCATTTGTATTTCTATCAGGTTATGAACTCACTCTATTGATATCTTTCATTTGTATTTCCATCAGGTTATGAACTCACTCTATTGATATCTTTCATTTGTATTTCCATCAGGTTATGAACTCACTCTATTGATATCTTTCATTTGTATTTCTATCAGGTTATGAACTCACTCTATTGATATCTTTCATTTGTATTTCCATCAGGTTATGAACTCACTCTATTGATATCTTTCATTTGTATTTCCATCAGGTTATGAACTCACTCTATTGATATCTTTCATTTGTATTTCTATCAGGTTATGAACTCACTCTATTGATATCTTTCATTTGTATTTCCATCAGGTTATGAACTCACTCTATTGATATCTTTCATTTGTATTTCCATCAGGTTATGAACTCACTCTATTGATATCTTTCATTTGTATTTCTATCAGGTTATGAACTCACTCTATTGATATCTTTCATTTGTATTTCCATCAGGTTATGAACTCACTCTATTGATATCTTTCATTTGTATTTCCATCAGGTTATGAACTCACTCTATTGATATCTTTCATTTGTATTTCTATCAGGTTATGAACTCACTCTATTGATATCTTTCATTTGTATTTCCATCAGGTTATGAACTCACTCTATTGATATCTTTCATTTGTATTTCCATCAGGTTATGAACTCACTCTATTGATATCTTTCATTTGTATTTCTATCAGGTTATGAACTCACTCTATTGATATCTTTCATTTGTATTTCCATCAGGTTATGAACTCACTCTATTGATATCTTTCATTTGTATTTCCATCAGGTTATGAACTCACTCTATTGATATCTTTCATTTGTATTTCTATCAGGTTATGAACTCACTCTATTGATATCTTTCATTTGTATTTCCATCAGGTTATGAACTCACTCTATTGATATCTTTCATTTGTATTTCCATCAGGTTATGAACTCACTCTATTGATATCTTTCATTTGTATTTCTATCAGGTTATGAACTCACTCTATTGATATCTTTCATTTGTATTTCCATCAGGTTATGAACTCACTCTATTGATATCTTTCATTTGTATTTCCATCAGGTTATGAACTCACTCTATTGATATCTTTCATTTGTATTTCTATCAGGTTATGAACTCACTCTATTGATATCTTTCATTTGTATTTCCATCAGGTTATGAACTCACTCTATTGATATCTTTCATTTGTATTTCCATCAGGTTATGAACTCACTCTATTGATATCTTTCATTTGTATTTCTATCAGGTTATGAACTCACTCTATTGATATCTTTCATTTGTATTTCCATCAGGTTATGAACTCACTCTATTGATATCTTTCATTTGTATTTCCATCAGGTTATGAACTCACTCTATTGATATCTTTCATTTGTATTTCTATCAGGTTATGAACTCACTCTATTGATATCTTTCATTTGTATTTCCATCAGGTTATGAACTCACTCTATTGATATCTTTCATTTGTATTTCCATCAGGTTATGAACTCACTCTATTGATATCTTTCATTTGTATTTCTATCAGGTTATGAACTCACTCTATTGATATCTTTCATTTGTATTTCTATCAGGTTATGAACTCACTCTATTGATATCTTTCATTTGTATTTCCATCAGGTTATGAACTCACTCTATTGATATCTTTCATTTGTATTTCCATCAGGTTATGAACTCACTCTATTGATATCTTTCATTTGTATTTCCATCAGGTTATGAACTCACTCTATTGATATCTTTCATTTGTATTTCCATCAGGTTATGAACTCACTCTATTGATATCTTTCATTTGTATTTCCATCAGGTTATGAACTCACTCTATTGATATCTTTCATTTGTATTTCCATCAGGTTATGAACTCACTCTATTGATATCTTTCATTTGTATTTCTATCAGGTTATGAACTCACTCTATTGATATCTTTTATTTGTATTTCTATCAGGTTAGGAATTTACTCTTGTGCAGCAGTATTGAGCCGTTGCAGTTCTGTCTATACCTCTATTTTCTCTTTCATTTTGATATCTTTAACTTGTTTTTGTATCAGGTTATGAACTCACACTGGTGCAGCAGTATGGGGCCGTTGCAGTTCTGTCGATTCCTCTATTCTTCCTGGCTGGTGCTGGGTCGGCAGTATTCTGGGTTCTAGGTAAGAACTTCAATGACACTTTCAAGATGATTGAACGTCTTTAGTGTTAAAGCCCAAGTAAAGTTTTGGTAAAAGCGAATATTTTTATCGCCAGATTTTGTCTTCAAATCTGTATGAAATGAAATATAGTATCATAAACATATTGTGCAAAATATTTGCGCGAAAAATGAACGAGTTTGGGAAAAGCTAAAACCTAAAATGTGCATTTTATTTTAGTATTGCGCTTCACGACACTAATTAAATATTTTCTTTCTTGATAAACGACAACTTCCCATGCTCAGAATTGGATGAAAATTTCAGAATTTAATTGTTGTGTATATCTCTATATCATTATATTGTCAAATCTTGGAAATAACTTTGTATATGCCCGATAT
Source organism: Temnopleurus reevesii (assembly GCA_036244855.1). Classification (NCBI taxonomy): domain Eukaryota; kingdom Metazoa; phylum Echinodermata; class Echinoidea; order Temnopleuroida; family Temnopleuridae; genus Temnopleurus; species Temnopleurus reevesii. The sequence goes on from BQKZ01001764.1 coordinate 100,495, forward strand.
AACAACGCAAAATGATGCTACAACCAAGAGAGGGCACTAAATATGATTTCACGGTCAAATACAAATTTTCAAAAGAATCAGTTCGTAAAAAAAAATATGCTACTGTATGGTCTAAAAATGTGTATAAGAATTACATGTCATGATAAACATCCCCAAATTCACATTTCTTCATCTTTTCCAAAACTCTACTTGAGCTTTAAGGTTCAATAACTTAAGTTAAAAAAAATTAAATCTCTAAAAATTTTAAAAAGGATGCATGAGCAGAAAGATGAAGGAATAATGTACAATACCTTGCAATCATTATTTTCTTTTTATTTGCCTTTTGATGCAGAAATTTTTCTAAATGAAATTAATCGCTAAAATGGCGTGGTATCCTAAATAAATATCTGTTTTTTTTTTTTATTTCGGTGCCGCCATACATTTGCATGTCTTCATGTTTTCACTACGAAAAAAATGCATGTTTTTTTTTTTTAATTTCAGAGATAAGTTTGTCTATTTCACAAAACCCAAACAACATTCTTTTGTATTTGCTCATACAATGCAAACCAGAATTCTTAGTTGAACTAAAGCTGATCTTGTGGGATAACTGGACCATAGATATTTAACTGCTCTTTTATCAAGATCACAGGTAGCAAGGTATATTGACTTGCTTGGTATTATTGATTTCTTGTTTAAATGTATAAATTTCAAATCATTATATTCAAAGATGAACTTCACTCAGACATTAATGTGCTGTTTGTGGATGGAGAAAATACAATGGTAAAACTGTGAAAATTTGAGTGTAATATGGACATATTGATTCTGCATGCATTATTGGATTCATCTCATTTTTGTTCATTTTCTGACAATACGTCAATGTCAATACAATAAGAATACAACAAGATGGAACCAGGAAAACTACCTTGTTGTAACGAGATCTCGTTATATCTTTGCTCTTTATAATGAGGTTGGACTGTACATTAATAACTTCTTTTGATTATACAGGTGCTTCATTCTTCTTCGTCATGCTCCATGCTGTGTTCTACAATCCTCAGGATCAACTTGATGAANCAAGTCACGTTGTGCTTTGTTTGTAACATAAGATTATTTTAATCATTCATTTTTCCAAATTGAAGTTCTTTGCAAGTACTCGATATTCGCTTTAACATGTGGTAGCATATCCATTCTATTTCATGCAATGACAAGAGATACTTGTGCGTCAGTATCAGCAGCTATCGGGGGATGTGCTATCACTTTTGCCTGTGGTTGTTGTACATGATGGAAAAATGAAATCTGGCACCATGCAATATTGGTTGACCTTATAATATCATTTATTTGTATTTCTAACAGGTTATGAACTCACACTGGTACAACAGTATGGAGCGGTTGCAGTTCTGTCGATTCCTCTATTCTTCCTGGCTGGTGCTGGGTCGGCAGTATTCTGGGTTTTAGGTAAGAACTTCAATGACACTTTCAGGATGATTGAACATCCTTAGAGTTAAGTTTCAATAACTTTAAGTTAACAAAATAAATCTATAAAAATGAATACAGGATGCATGAGCAGAAAGATGAAAGTATTATACCTTGCAATCAATATTTTCTTCTAATTTGCCGTTTGATGCAGAAATTTTTCTAAATTATGAAATTAATCGCTAAAATTGCGATGTACACTAAAAGAATATCTTGGGTTTTTTTTATTTCGATGCCTCAATATGTCTTCATGTTTTCTTTACAAAAAAATGCATGGTTTTTTTTTAATTTCAGAGATAAGTTTGTCTATTTCACAAAACCCAAACAACATTTCTTTTGTATTTGCTCATACAATGCAAGCCAGAATTCTTAGTTGAACTAAAGCTGATCCTGTGGGATAACTGGACCATATATATTTTACTGCTCTTATATAAAGATCACATGTAGCAAGGAACATTGACTTGCTTGGTATTATTGATTTTTTGTTTAAATGTATAAATTTCAAATCATTATATTTAAAGGTGAACTTCACTCAGACGTTGATGTGCTGTCTATGGATGGAGAAAGTACAATGGTAAAACTGTGAAAATTTGAGTGTAATATGGACATATTGATTCTACATGCATTTTTGGATTCATCTCATTTTTGTTCATTTTCTGACAATACGTCAATTTCAGGGTGATATTCCCCTTTAAGCGTGAAGTGACAGACCAATCAATACAATAAGGATACAACAAGATGGGACCAGGAAAACTACCTTGTTGTAACGAGATCTTGTTATATCATTGCTCTTTATAATGAGGTTGGATTGTACATTAATAACTTCTTTTGATTATACAGGTGCTTCATTCTTCTTCGTCATGCTCCATGCTGTGTTCTACAATCCTCAGGATCAACTTGATGAAATACAAATGGAAGAAGTGTAAGGACTCTCAGATTATTAACATTGTCAGGGCTCTACCTTAACTTTTTTTCCTGGTGGCCAGCCGGGCCACCTGAACTTGATTTTTTTCAATTTTCAGGTGGCCAAATGGAATTTCAGGTGGCCAAAATTTTGCGCCTAAGAAAACTTGGATTTTAAACATCTGCGCTAACGATTTAGTTGCATTTTCCCTGTTCAAGCTCAACTTTCTTGGTGGCCAACCGGGCCACCTAAAATGGTTAATTTTCGATTTTTAGGTGGCCCGACGGGATTTTAGGTGACCAATTGTCCCTGGGCCACCGCTAATTTCGAGCCCTGATTGTATGAACATGTACAAAGAAACCTAATGAAAAGAATGTCATGTGTTAATTCCCCCTAAAATCATTTCTTTCTGAGATGCCAACCGTTACAGAGTATCCATAAGATCATAAATTAGAATGTGAGCCAAACAGCTCAACAAATTATTTTTTTTGAAGAAAGGTTGTTCAGAACTACCTTTTCTCAGTCATTCTTTCGGTGATTTAGACATCTCATCGCTATTTCGTAATGGTTGGCAACACTGAAGGAAATTTCCAATAAGAATCTGTAATCAGTTTGTTGAAGTGCCATCAATATATCATGGAAGTTCCATTCAAGCTTTTTACATACAACTTACAAGATTAATAGCACAAGTAGATAGAATCTAAAAGTAGACAGGGATTGAGGTCATTCTATAGGGTTGGGGCATCCTTGGCATTTGATGTACATGTAAGAAAAGGCATCAACTTTCTCAGTCTACCAGATTGAACCATTCAGATCTTGTTCAAATTTGAGAAATTAATGAAAATGTGTCCTCTTTTCTCCGTAATACACATCTGTATTGGAAATCTTTTACAGATTTGAAGCATTTAGAAACAGTTTTTCTATTTGTAGTCTCATAAAGCTATGTTCATAAGATATTTATTTTTAAAGTGTAAATATCAAAGAGATACATCAGAGGTATATGTAGAAGGAAAATATCTAAAGATGCGTAACATGCCTTCTTTCGTTGTAGATAGCCACATGGAGACTTGGAACAATTCTTCAAATCGAATTTTTAATTATCATTGGCGCAGAATGATGTGATATTGTACTCTGCTATTTTGATAAGCAGTGATTATGGGAATATTTAGCTTCATAGCTGCTGTTGGTATATAGGGGCGAAGTACTAGTAGTTCATTCATCATATCATTCATTTGATACACTTAAAAAGAATTATTTTCTTTTATGATTCTTCTAAAATTGCATGTAATATCCATTGACTAGCTTCTGGAATAGACTACAGACCCAGACCCAGTCCTTGCATTTTATTTGTTATCGCTGCCTCCTAAAGGCAGTTTATGTGTCCTGGAGACTAAACATTACTTGGGGGGATGGTATCATTAAGCTATTTTCCCCTGTAGACTCCTCCCCACCTTTTAGTTTTCCGTGATAAACTGTGGTGATTGGGTCTCTGACACAGACTAGTTATAGAAGGTGTTTCATATTCTTGCATACATTGTGTATGTAGCAAGCTTAAAGCAAATCACACAGCACAAAGCTACATGAAGCATTCAAATAAATTCAACTGTCATACTTCCACCTTTGTCAACACATTCCTCTTATGTCATTTTACTCTATTTTACCTCTTTTTTTAGCTTCATGTAACAGATAAACTATGATCCAATATTCCGTATCATAATGTTGTAGTGTAGATGTGTTGGCCAGGTGAGGGAAAAACATAATTTTATTTATACAGACAAGTTCACAACTCACCCTGGTAATGTTTCTCAAACAAATGCATGATATTTTCAACCCAACCAGCATAACAAATATACCACATATAAATTCCCAAAATGGCCATTAGCAAATTTGTTCTTGACATTTTGATCTCTGCATGCATGAAAATATCCCATCCCTGGCACAAGGTAGTATGAGGTTGCAAAAGCAAATAACATTTGATTTTTTCCTCTTTCTCTCTTTCTTTCTTTCTCTCTCTCTCTCTCTCTCTCTCTCTCTCTCTCTCTCTCTCTTTCTCTTTTTTCTTTCTCTTCCATACCCATTACCATCTGTCCTTTCCACATTTTTTTTAATAATTTTTTTCGACTCCATTATGTTTGTCCTTCATTTATCTCCTGCATCCCCCCCCCCATTTCCCATCTCATTTCTTTCCCCTTGTTCGTCCCTTTCCCTCCCTTACTTTTTTTTTCTTTCCATGTCCTCATCTTCCCCCTCTCTCGCTCACTTTCATAATTATTGTCCCTCGATCTATTCTTCCCTTCCCTCCATCTGTATCTCCCCATTTCCCTTCTTCTCTCTCTTTTTCTGTCTAACTTTCCTTTCTTCTTCTTGCTTCATAATTGCAGATCATTTGGCAGTGCATGAAGTCCCTCGCCAGCAAACACCACATAACACCCCTGCATTTTGTCTGATGGAAGCAACCAGCTCAAGGCTTCTTCATTTTGTATTCACCTTACATGCTATAAGACTGGTCCATTTTTATTATAGGGGATGGAAATTCACAATTGCAATTTGTTCAATGAAATAATGAAGACAAAATCTTGTGTAATTAGTAATTATTTCAAAATGCAGAGTATTGTTATACATACTTTAGTATATTTTTATAGAGGTATTTGTATATTAGCACAAATATTTGAGTGCTGACATATTATTTGCATGCCATGCAAATGCAAATGAGCGTAATCACACTTATGGAATGATCAACGTGATTGTGCTACTTTCTTCAGACTTTGTTTGTGTAAGCTTGGTTGTAGTTATTGCAAATTATTGAGACTGTACAGTAGTTTAATTCAAGGCCAGGTTTAACATGTCAAAAATCAAAATCATGTCTGTTTTGACAGACTAGGCTTTAATAAACTTGTGCAAACAAGTTGACTTTATTTTGTAGTGGAGGTTATGATTGATATTCTGAATGTTGGGTTTTTTTCATTTAAAAATACAGATGTGGTCCTTTTTTATTTTAATTAAGACAAAAGGTTTTGTAAGTTCTATTAAACATTGCAGCATTTTTTGGCTGTTTAACCTTGGCTAATTTTACATTCTAAAGAACTCTTTTCTATTCACATCAAGAAGGATTCTAATAGATTTCAAAGTTGATTTTTTTTTTAATTTGTTTCTGTTCCTTGAGTAGAAACATGTTTGGGGTCAGAAATGATACAACATACATGCCTGATTGGGTTTAATCCCTTTATACAAGAAACAGGGTCTATGTTGTCTGCAGGCACACACGTTTGGTTTTCGATGCTGCATTTTGTGCAGTGGAAGTGCAATGAATGACATAGGGTCTGTTGGCAAAGACTCCATTGCTTCTTTTCATAATATAGTGAGGTAGTCTCTAAACGCAGACTCTATATTGTGTACTATGCACATTGTGGAAAATCAAAGCCGAGAGTCTGGAAAGGCTAAAATACACTGATACATTGAATTAGATGGTACCAAAGCCGAGAGTCTGGAAAGGCTCAAATACACTGATACATTGAATTTAGATGGTTTACTCATACAGTTTCTTAACAACCAAAGGCTGAACATTAATAATTTTACAGATTTTGAATATTCAGTTACAATGTTTAAATATACAATGATAAGCAAAGCTTGTTGGGTATATGTGAAAATGATTCCCAAACTAGGTGCAACCTTTAGCTGCACATTCTCCTACAGTCATTCTTGAAGTCAGTTGTGTGAAATAGAAGATTGTATACAAAAAAGTTTTTGTAACAAAGCATTTATATACACTATATTTATTATATTTACATTACTATTCTAACTAACATTTTATGTTCAAATGCCTGTGCATTATGTTATGTTTATGTTACTCAAGAATGTATTGATCAAGGCATAATATGCTATTTGAAAGAGTCTTTACAATTTGAAAGCAATAAAATTTGCAAATTTGCTTGTCCGATTTCTAAAAATAAGTCAATAACTTTTTCATCATTAAGTTCACTAAAGTCTGATGCCCTTTATGTTTTGTGGACATGAACACAAAGGCATAGGCAAGTAGCTTTAAAATACTTACTCTTGATTTGGTGACATATTTTATGTTGAATTATCTAAACGAGTATATTTCTTTATCTTATATCCATTTAGCCCATAATTCCAAACAAATTTATTAGCATTTTTGTAGACTCAAAATTTTAATTTGTTTTCTACTACTTCTTTTTTCAGATATTAATAAGTACCTTATTTTTGTTTAGCTCAAAATCTATTGTTTAGATAAAAAGAAAATATGATTTAATGAGAAGTCAGTTGTCTTACATAATTAGGGAAATGCTGAATGATAGAGATAATATCATGATGCATTATAAAATATAGATGAAATTAAAGAATTATCTGATTGTTATTTTTCAGTCTGTGTATACATTTTTGTATAAAGTTTATTTGATTTTTACAAGAGTAACTTGGTTTAAACCCTTGGACATAAACTCTCTGGAAATAGAGAGGGAGGAGGAAGGATTGATAAGGAGAGGAGAGGGGAAAAGTAGGAGGGGAGAGGGGGCGAATGGGATGAAGATAAACCGGGAGAAAGAGAGATGATGGAGGAGAAGGGGGGAATAGAGGGAGGGGAGGTACTGAGAGAAAGGGAGAGGAGGGTGGATATGGAGAGGAGAGAGATGGAGGAAGCGGGAGAGGGGTGAACAGGATTGAGATAAATGGGAAGAGGGGTGGTGGAGGAGAGAAAGGAGCAAGAGAGGGAGAGGGAGGTACTGAGAGAAAGGGAGAGGAGAGAGATGGAGGAAGGGGGAGAGGGGTGATCAGGATTGAGATAAACAGGAAGAGAGGTGCTGGAGGAGAGGAAGGGGAAAGAGAGGGAG
>BQKZ01001765.1:2470-25129 GCA_036244855.1 Temnopleurus reevesii
CCCCCCCCCCCCCCTCCTGCATACAACTACCCCTTACGGACAATTGCCCCAAGGACAATTACCACCTATAATGACAACCACCCTAAGAAAAATAATCCCCAAGACAATTACAACCCAACTACCTTGAAAAAAAAATGGCCCCAAGGACAATTACCCCCGGAACCCCAAGTATATTTTGTTCCAGACAATTGCCTTCCCTCGGACTATAAGGCCACGATTTCATTCCAATGGTATCAAGTTTAAAGGCAAAAAATAAAATAAAGGAAGAAATAAGTCCTCAAAATTTTGTTCACTCCTCTTTCTGTACATGTATTTCTTTTCCCTCTTCCAAAATTTTATATGGGGCTGCACTCCCCCGCTCACCATAGGTGCTTCCTGCATGGATACACACCTGAAATGAAGCTAATTGCATATATTTGTTCTCTTTTAGTGACATTGTTTGTCTGGTTTAAAGTTCATTTTGATGATATAAATTACTTGTACACGTGCATTTTATACCGGCAGTGTTTTGTGTGATAGCCCCAGCTCAAGGAAAGCAGATTTAGACAGAGTAGTAGCAGCTGCTCAAGAGGCTCATTAGACGTGATCTCCAGGATCAGCCATTTAGAAGCATGTACTTGTACTTGTAGATTTCCTCCCTCCGGTATGCGGAGATCGGCGATAAATCGCAATTGTGACGAATCAGTCGTTATGAGGTCGAATCTAGTTTCTGTTGTCGTAGCAGATGAATTTTCAGTAAAAATCTTAGGCAGTGGCAGGTGAGGGTATTTGAGGATGATGTGGGGAGCGGTGGTGAGGGAAGAGAATAGAGGTGGCAAAGATAAGACAGTCTGTAGAGTTGAAGTCGTTCATTAGGGAGGCAGGCAGGTCAAGTTTGGAGATTAGACGTTGTTCAAGCAGGATAGGGCAGGAGGCAAGGAAGTGGAGGGAGTCTTCGTCTTCAAGAGCACATAGCTTGCATCTGGGATCAGTGCTCTTGCCGATGGTGACTAGACGGTTCTCTCGTGAATTCGCCTTGCTTAGTTCATCTTTTTACTTGTAGAATGTATTTATTATTTATTGTATTTTTATCTTATAATGTAAAGAATGTATTTAATATTTGATATATTTTTCTTTGTCTGCATTTACAGGCAATGTATTGTGTGAATGCCCCAGCTCAAGCAAAGCAGATGTAGACAGTGCAGTGGCAGCTGCCAATGAGGCCTTCCAGACGTGGTCTCAAGTACCGGCCATTGAGAGAGCTTTGATAGGGTCTAGAAAACTTATATATTCTTTACGCATCATATATTCATTAATGTTCTTTGCTATGCATTTACAGGCAATGTGTTGTGTGAATGCCCCAGCTCAAGCAATGCAGATGTAGATAGTGCAGTAGCAGCTGCCAATGAGGCCTTCCAGACGTGGTCTCAAGTACCGGCCATTGAGAGAGCAAGGATCCTCCAACGAGCAGCTAGGAAGCTTACGGTGAGTGCTTCATCTTTTCTCCTTCAATTTCCACAACAATGAAGATCAATTTGATATTCAATTTGTAGGGTTTGCAACCCTTCTTCAGGGAAATTTTTATCTACAAATTTTTATCTACAAAACAATTATGGGGGTGTTGTTCAAAAGTTGAAATTGATCGCAAATCAACCGCAAATCAGTTGTCAACTGTAACGCGCATTTTCATTTGCGCGTGATATGCTCTTCTAACAAGACGCGAATGAAATAATAATTTTGATTGGTGCATTTCGATCATCTACAAGTTGTGACCAATTGCAACTTTTGAGCAACAACCCCTATGTCACATATATTCTCCCAAGTGTACCTCTTTAATTGTGCACTGTACCAAACTGTTGAGAGTCTGAAAAGGCTAATGATAAAAGTTAAGGTCCGAAATGTAAATCATTTTGGAATGTATACCAGTAATAAAATTACAATATGAAAGGGAATAGGTATGAGCCTGATGTGGACTCCTAAATGTAGATCACTAGCTTGGCTAAAATATTATCATCTAAGAAGGAATAGGGGTGTAGAGTCTTCAGTCATATTTGTAAAAGCCTTTCTTTTATTGATAAAGAATATTTGATTGCATAATTTTTTTTTAGCAGGAATTGTGTAACATTAACACAAAATTTATGTAAAAAATATTCATACCTTATTCATTTTATTGTAATGTGTTTATCTTTTTTTAGGATAATTTAGAGGATTTTGCCAGACTTGAGACAACCGACAATGGAAAGCCAATCTATGAAGCAAGAGGCGACATACAATCTGCCATTGATGCTATTGATTTTTATGCCGGACTGGCCCCATCTCTAACTGGTAAGTTTTAAGATATTTTAACAACTTGCTTTTATTAAAGGGGAGCTTCACCCAGACATTGATGTGCGCTAGTGGATGAAGAAAATACAATGGTCAGTCTGTGAAAATTTGAGCAAAATCCGACAATCTACTCAAAAGTTATGACTTTTCAAAGTTTTTATTTACACCCCTCATGGGCTCCTTAAATTGGCAACGTACAGACACAAAATGGCTGCCAACATGGAGAACTCTTCATTCACTTTGTACACAGAATTTCACATTTTCTTCTTTTTCTAGAAAAGTAGACAAATTGCCGGTACTTTTCTCTTCAAGTATGATATGGACATTTTGATTCTGCATGCATTTAGGATAGAATTTTGTTGATTTATTGTCTACTTTTCTAGAAAACAATGAAATGTGAAATTCTTTGTACAACGTGAATGGCGAGGTCTCCATGTTAGCAGCCATTTTGTGCCTGTACTTGCCAATTTAAGGAGCCCATGAGGGATGGAAATAAAAACTTTGAACATTCATAACTATTAAATGAATTGTCCGATTTTGCTTAAATTTTCACAGTTTGATCATTGTATTTTTCTCCATTCACTGAAAGAACATCAATGTCTGGGTGAAGTTCCCCTTTAACATCACTTGAATAGTTTCACCAAATCTTCATTAACACTGCAGTCAGCATGATCTGATGGCTGTAAATGGAAAGGCTCTATGACATGCTAATGTTGGGCAATTCAGTAGTTCGAAAAAGAAATGACAAAACATATTTGCTAACATTTCGAAGGAATGTCTTACACAAATGTATGATTTCATAAATGACATATATAGTTTGCAACAGATTTTAGATTTCAGAAAGTGTGGTTGAACATTTAACATCTCTAATTTCCAGACATTGGTGTAAAATGGGGAATGTCTTCTTTTCAAGTGGCTAAAAAGTACAATAAACCCACCTTTATGTTTGACTAGTCTATTGCCAACATTGGATATTAAGCTACTGTTTCATTCATTTATTTTAAGTGGTTGGTTTTAACCAGAATTGTGGCATATAGTTACAGAGAAATCCTGACATAACTACATATGCAATGCCAAAATATTGAAAAGTTATTATTCTTTCACATGTTTCAATGTATTAAATTGTAAATGTAATGGTGTCATACATTTTTTTTGTGTAATGTGCATGGTATGATAGCTCATGAAAACCATTGATGTTAATATTGTTTGGTGGATATCCAGGGAATGATTTCACTTTCAAATGTGATTAGCAGTTTTAGACACAGCTGAGAAATTAAAAAAAAAAATGACCGAACAGTTCTTGTGAAAAAGTGTAGCAATTATGCTAAAATGCGTAGAAATTGTGATGCGATACAAGGAAAATTATTCCCTGAAATCATCTAAATTTCTATTGCAGGACAGCATATTCCTTGCCCCGATGGATCCTTCGCCTACACCCGTCGTGAGCCCCTAGGCGTGTGCGTGGGTATCGGTGCCTGGAACTACCCCATTCAGATGGCTGGCTGGAAGTCGGCCCCAGCGCTGGCTTGTGGGAACACGATGGTCTTCAAACCCTCTCAGTTCACTCCTGGCACTGCACTTCTCTTGGCCGAACTCTATAGAGGTAAACACCCAAATCAGGGCAGTGTTTCATCAATTCACAAAAGACTGATGTAATTTCTTGCGCTGAACACACGCTATATACTGGATCCTTGAGCACAAGAACGGATGCAACTTGTTCTTAAAGTTTTTCTTACCACTGTGAAATACCTAAGACTGTGCATTTGACTCAGGTTTGACATCTGTTTGCAGATTGTTGGGGTGCAGGGATATTGTATTCTGGATACATTGTATAGGGACAGTTAGGGATTTGTTCACTTTGTTGACTTATTTTCTCCGTCTTAGGGGGCGTTGCTCAAAGGTTGCAATTGATCGTAAGTTGCCGTTGATCGTTACGCGCCTATCAAAATCATTGTTTCATGCGCGTCTTGTTAAATGCGCACACCACGCGTGAATGAAAATGCGCGTTACAATTTGCAAAGTTGCAGTTGATTTGCAGTTGATTTTGAGCAACACCCCATTATTCTGTGATTGAGAATTGGTTTAGTACACTATTTTATTTCTCTCACTCTCTTTCAAGAGTACTTTATACCAGTCATCCTGACGTTCAGCAAGTTTGGCCTCTGAGAATCAATTTATTACATTTCATTTCTCTCTCTCTTTCTATTCAGATTGTGGTCTGCCCGATGGTGTGTTTAATGTGATACAGGGCCAAGGAGAGACCGGTCATGTTTTGACCACCCATCCTGACGTCAAGAAGGTCTCATTCACAGGGAGTGTGGGCACTGGAAAGTTGGTGAGATATCACAAAATGAAAGACTGGAGCTCATTTTGGGATAGAATTGTTTATTATGGATGTTTACTGTCCCTTTGCCCCCCCCCTAAAGAAAATAAAATAAACAAAGAATCGTAAAAAAGAGAAAGAGGAAATGAGCGAGGGCAAAAGGCAGAGTAAAAATAATCAGAAAGAAAGTAATAATAAAAATGAAATTCAAATTGAAGTCAAATTATATTCAGCCAAAGGCAACCTAGCATAAATAAAATAATAACCTGTTTGGGGTCTTTTCAAGTCTTCTCTTCATCATCCCGCATATAAAGTTTAGCTATTTTATTAGTCCAAATATGTTCGACTTTACAGGCATTAATTATAATTAGTAAAGAATTGTGAATATTTCCTCGAAATTTTGTTGTTCATGGAGTCCTTGATCGTTCATTCCACAAATTTTCCTTTGCAACCCGTAATATTTTATTTTTTATTTTCTTAATGGCATTCAATATCATTTTTTTTTTTTAGCAAAGTATAGGATTAGAAAATGTTTGGAAAGATGGCATTATATTAAAAAAAACTGAAAAAAGACTGTAAATCAAGAATCGTTAACAGTGGAAACTCAGTATAGCTAGGTACCTGGAACCATTAAAAATACCCTGTAATAACAATAATTTTGTTTTAGCAGGGTCAAAATACAAGAGGTTATAAAGAGCTGAGACCAAGCTATTACCTCTTTATATCAGGAATATTGTTATATCAGATCTCTTTATACTGAGTTTCCACTGTACTTATTTGACACAGTTTTACACGATACTTTTGCCATTTTGTTTTTACGTTGTAGATCATGAAGAGCTGTGCAGACACTATCAAACCCATCACACTTGAACTTGGAGGGAAGTCCCCTCTCGTCATCTTCAGCGATGCGGACCTCGAGAACGCAACCAAAGGAGCAATCAACGCAAACTTCCTTACACAAGGAGAGGTAGCAATACTTTGTGAACATTTGTATTAGAAAGCACCAATTTTTACAAGTAGTTCTATGTAGTGATTGTTGAATCTTCATAAAAATCCGGGAATGCTTGCAGAAATATTTGGATTTACTCTGTTCTTTCTTTGCATTAAGCCAAAGATGAAAGATAAACTGAAAGAAATTAACTCCCTTTGCATTTGCTTCGTAGTTGCTGCAATAAACTTTTCTTCAGTATTTCAAAGTGTTTCAAAGCTTGAGTTAATAGAAATATTACTAGAGAAAAGAAAATTGTGAATAGTTCACCAGAAGTGCCAAATATTCCCAGAGTGGATAGGATGAGGAATTATCATTCTTAATTTGAAGGAAATTTAAAGTCCAGAAATTAGTTATATGTGAGCTGTTTGAACTTACAACAAACAAATCATAATTTATTTAGATGAAATGAAAGAACTGGAATCAGTAAAAAAAAAAAAAATCAGTAAAAAATCCATTATTTATTTTTGAGAACCTTTTTTTTTTAGATCTTCTATTTCTCTGTTTGCTTTAGGTCTGTAGTAATGCTGCCAGGGTATTCGTACAAAGAAGCATCAAGGACAAGTTTGTGGAGAGATTTATTGAGAGGACCAAGAAAATGAAACTCGGGAACCCCCAACTCGAAGACACCACGTTTGGCGCTGTGATCTCGAAGGACCATCAGGATAAAGTCATGGGGTACATTGAAGGTGCAAAGAAAGAGGTTAGTTTGCATGGAGTCTGCAGGTGTATACCATTGACTTTTGGTGTTGCAATTTACAAAGGAAATAATACTGAGTCAGCAATCAGAGACTACAGGACTTGTTAGCTTGTTTACAGTGAACTGGCAGGGTACCTTGTATCTGTAACTTTTAGTTTAGGATCCTTATTATCCAATTTTCTCCTTACTGATTAAAAAATATATATGTTAAAAAATTGCACGGATAAAAACAAATTATTTGTATGTATGCATATTTAAAAAGTGATATATATACAAAATTTTATGGCGAAAATAGTCAATAATGACTGATTGCCAATCAAATCAAACGAAGAAGAAGAAGAATCTCTCAGACTTTCATGACACAGTGAAAGTAGTCTCTGACTGCAGACTCTGGATTATGTACTGAGCAAATTGTCAAATAGCAAAGCTGAGGGTCTGTGTTTGCAGACTAGGGTGTTTGTTTTTGTGTGCGATCTGACTTGCAGTGAAGATATATTATTTATGTGTTATGCAACAATTCATTTTGAGGGTGAACACATTATTCCTCATGAACCTGCCCTTGCCTGGCGGACTCTACATCGCTCCCTCAATCATGGACAACGTGACGAACATCATGATCATCACCTTGAAATGGTAATTGGACAAGAAATGTCTCCAAAATTCTTATGATATTCTTTCTTTTTCCATGGTGCAATGATTCTGCTAGGAGGCAAATGCGTGATTCCCGATGACCTCACCCTTGCTGGTGGTTTCTACAACAGACCTCCCAACCATTAGGAATTTTGGGGAAAGAATATGAATTTTATTTATTTCTGATATTTATACAGGGTGGCTCATTTCACCAGTTTGGTGGTCTTCCATGAGGCCCTGTTTGCAAACAACAAATATAACAATATATACAAATATACAAATGTACAAACAGTATCCCTATAGGCTACTATAGGCTACTAAAATCGAATACTTTTAGCATTGAAAACTGTTAAATACTCAAATTGAAAAATAAAACACACGATAGTAATAATAATAATATGTACATTGACAAGAGGGGGAAGTTATTAATTAATCATTTTTCTAGAATTAATAGATTTGATAGAATTTAACCCCTCTATCACAGTTTACAATGTAGACAATTACGTTTTCATAGAGTATTTGAAACTGTTTAAAGTAGGCAACATCTTAATAGAAGATTCCAATTGGTTCCAAACAGTAATTCCAGATATCAATGGACTACGTTTATATGTTTCTGTCCTAAATTTTGGTACACACAATGTATCTCTAACAGCATGTCTTGTGCTGTGATGATGTATAGTCCTGACATGTTGTAAATCTTGTTTTAAATGTGTGATTCCAGATGATTCCAGATGACTCCGCCCTTTCTGGCAGATTTTACATCGCTCCAACAATCATGGTCAATGTGCAGAGCCACAAGACTGGCACTTGGAAGTCGTCATTGGACAAGAAATCTCTAAAATTGTTATCATTATCATATTCTTGGCTTCCCTAGGGTGCTACCATTCTGTTAGGAGGTGAATGTTTGACACCTAATGACCCTACCCTTCCTGGTAGATTTTACATTGCTCTCACAATCATGGTCAATGTGCACAACGACCTGGCCGTCTCCCAGGAAGAGTCCTTTGGACAAAAACAAATGTCTCATCATATTCCTATTATAATCATATTCTTTCCTTCCTCGGGGTGCAACGATTCTGCTTTGGATGACCGTGTGATTCCCACTGACCCTGCCCCTGCTAGTGGATTTTACATTGATCCCAAAATCATTGACAACATGACAGATAATATGATCATCACCCGGATGTGGTAATTGGAAACGAAACGTCTCAAGTTCTTATCATTTTCATATTCATTCCTTCTTCAGGGTGCTACCATTTTGCTAGGGGGTGAACGTGTGATTCCGGATGACCCTGCCCTGGCTAGCGGATTTTACATCGCACCCACAATCATG
The DNA here is from genome assembly GCA_036244855.1 of Temnopleurus reevesii. Taxonomy (NCBI): domain Eukaryota; kingdom Metazoa; phylum Echinodermata; class Echinoidea; order Temnopleuroida; family Temnopleuridae; genus Temnopleurus; species Temnopleurus reevesii. The sequence continues at coordinate 10,749 of BQKZ01001765.1, forward strand.
GACAATGTGACAGATGATATGACCATCGCTCGTGAGGAAGTCTTCGGACCAGTGGCAACAATCATGACTTTTGACACTGAAGAGGAAGTTTTGGAGAGAGCCAATAATACCCAACTGGGACTTGCATGTGGCATGTTTACGAAGTGAGTATGATTTGTTTTTTATTTATTTATTTATTTATTCGAATATATTTATACAGGTACAAAAGATCAGCAATCCGCTGTTTTACATCAATGTCCTGATAGTACAATAAAATTACACAGAAAGTTGATGATTTATTTGTTTACATCACCAGCAAAAGCAAGATTCAAACAAAATGTTGGCCATGTTCTGGCATCATTAAAATAAAGAAATTGGATTTGAAAATGAGACTTGCATGAAATATTTGTTATTCATTTGAATAAAATCCGTTTTGATTTTAGGTTTGGTTTTGAAGTGCTGTACTTATCTTGGTCTTAATCCTCTGTCTGCCTACTTTTAATTCTCCTATTCCTCTAGTTTGTTGTTGCATTTCACATTAATTTTTTTCTTGTTTCCTCTCCTCTCCTCTCTCTCCTCCCTCTCCGTCTGCTTATCCATTCCCTCCCTTCATTTTCCTTCCTGCCTCTTACCTTTTCTCTCTTCCCCTCCTTCATTCACTCATCTCTTTCCCCCTTCTTCCTGCCTCTCATCCTCTCCTCTATCTTCATCTGCACTTTCTCTACCATTCTCTCTCACTACCTTACTCTCTTTTCCCTCTCTCACTCTCCCTCTCACAATGTTGGTTGGTTTGTGGCTGGATGGCGATCCTCAATCTGTGGAGATTATTTGCCCCAGTCATTTTGGTATTAAGACTCGTGTTTTGATAGCCCGAAAGCAAGATTGCGGTGAATAGTTATTTAAAAAAAAATTGTTAATGTCTCATCACTAAGTAAGGATTTGCATTGCTTATAATCGCCAATTGCAAAAATGAGAAAAGGATTTGAATATGTCACATGACTTGACACAGATGGCGTCGTACATGAAATATAAAACAGCCTGTATAAATGACGTCTATATCTCTATTATGCCTAAATGTCTATTTTAAACAATTATTCTCCTAAACAGAGACCTACAGAGAGCCCACCGAGTAGCTGCCAAACTACAAGCTGGTAACTGTTGGATCAACAACTACAATAATCTCTCTCCTGGGATGCCGTTTGGAGGCTACAAGCAATCCGGACTTGGTCGTGAAAATGGGGCTTCAACTGTAGAGTACTATACACAACTCAAGACGGTGTATGTAGAGGCTGGTGATATATGGTGCCCTGTTTGAGTGGACAATTAATCGGCATCAGAACTGTCACTGTCATCACCATCAACATCATCATCACCATCATAACTACAACAGCCTCTCCTTCGGAATGTCATTCATAGTGTACAAGTTCACTTTTTGTTGTGAGAATGGTGTCACAACTGTAGAGTACTACACACAACTCAAAACAGTGTATATAAAGGTTGGTGATGTTTGTTACTCTGTGTGAGCGGACAATTCATCGTCATCATAATCGCCGATGTACCGTCATCAACATCACCACCATCCTCCTCATCAGCATCATCAGCATCGCCATCACCACCACTAAATCCACCACCGTCAATCCCATCATCGCATTATATTTGATTTGAATCTAATCAGCATTAGTGTGCTTACCTTGGAGAACAAGACGTCAGACCAAAAGCGTGCTCCATGGTGCTTATGAAGCACATAAAGGGGGTGTTGTTTGAAATTTGCGATCAGTTGCAAATCAACTGTAAATCAGTTCCAAATTGAAACATATATGTTCATTCCAAAACTTTCTGCACTCGTAAAAAGATTTGATCGCAAGTTTGTAACAACACTCCATAAAATAAACTGCTATAGACGTTTGCCGAGGTTAACCAGGAAGAGCTTGATCTATTAATACAATATGGACTAGCCTAGAGGGAGACACGACATTTATGGCCCTGAGTAGATTTGTATTGCCCGAGTCGAAGACGAGGGCAATACGACTCTATACTCAGGGCCATAAATGTTGTGTCTCACGAAAGAGATAGTCCATATTGTTATTATTAACCAAATCAGACATCTAGAGCGAACAAAATATCCATAAAATAAAAGGGTAACTTTACCAGCATTTCTTGACTGATGAAATTACTTTGGAGTTTCCAGATTAAGCCGAAGATTTTTCTACGCAATATATTCCTTTAGAATATTGGCTGCTTGTTTAGTTGCCTTCTTAATATTTTTAGCATTTATATCTTGCAAAATTCCATCGAATTCGTTGTCATCGAACGAAGCAAACTTAATTCTTCGAACTGGGCGCTTCCATGTTTGTTTACAATCTGATGTCCACAAAGCACGTCGCGAGCTCAATGCACAAAAACTGCGCTGAATTTATGCACGTAAACCAATGGCAAAATGAAAAGTGGTTGCTCATCACGAGATCGCGGTCCGCGTATTTCGCGTGTGAATTTATTGCCCGCTGTTTTACACGCAAAATCCCATAGACATTTGACAGCGGGCAATAAAGTAATTTATTGACCGCTCTGTCTTTTACGGGGCAATAAAGTGTAAAAATCACATGGCTCAGATGTCTGATACGGTTAATAATGTGTGATGTTCAGAGAGAACAATAATTCTAATGATCATACATGAGAATTATTAAGCACCATTATCCATTTTGTTGAAAATGCTTGAGGTACTTAAAAATAGGAGATACTTCGAATATAGATTTCAATGTTTATATATCAGTACTTTTTGTGTACTGATAATTAATTGTTCTGTGAACAAGTCAAATTATTGGACATCAAAAGTGGATTTTTATATTTTGTATTTAATAGTAATGTTGTAATTTGATCACATAGGTCTTCCATTTTGCTATCAAGTATTATTTTACAGTATACAATTGAACATGTATTCCATTATCATTGCCATTTTTATACAACTCAAACTTGTAAAAAAAAATTGTTTATTTTCTGTAATTGGTGAAGTAGAAAAGCATTATATGTCTTGTGTTTTTGGTTTCAATGTACCAATTTCCCTCTTCTTCCTCACCTTAGAGTCTGGCTTTCTGTTCATCATCATCAAGTAGGACATTAGTCATCTATCATCTTTTCCACTTTCATATTGACCAACCAGTTGCATCAGGTATAACCAGTATACCTTTGTAAATTCTATTGTGCTATTTTTACAATAATTTGTATGACATTTATTAAGACTTCTTTATATTTTTCTATGCAGAGTTTTATGTTGAATAAACATTGTGGGTCCTCATCATGAGGTCCCAGCTCTTTATTCTATTTAATTTTTCACCCCGTTATAACAAGGTACATGTAGTTCTTTTATGTTGCCATTTAACAAGGTAGAACAAAGTACAGGTAACTTTGCCTAAGTCGAATCTCTTGGGACCACGAAAATGTGTTTGACACGCATAATGCATGTTTCATATGATTTGTTCCAAAGTATCCCACCAACTTTATTCAACGTAGACAAGTTCGACTTAAGCCGAGTTGACTATATTATGTTGAATATACATTGTGGGTTGTAATTATGAGGTCCTAGCTCTTTAATTTCTATTTTTTCTTCACCCTGTTAGAACAAAGTAGTTTTGTTTATGTCTGCATTATGGCATGGCTGCTCTGTGCAACTATATTAATCCAGTCATATGGCCATTATGATGAACTAGAGTGGGCACTCAATAGAACACATGCCTTTGCCAATGACAATTCTTTGTATTTGCTGACATCAAAATCATTTTTTCAAAAACAGGGATACCAGCTTTCAGGCAAATAAGTATTGTACTTTATGTGATTTTGAGGTACTCTGATCAATTCCAACAGGTATTTAAAATTGTTGACTCCTTAAACTTGACTTTTGACCTGATTGCTTCTCTAAAATCCATTCATTCCTTCCAGAGTTATGAACAACCCTCCAACCAAATTTTACAAGATTCAGTCCATTAGTTTTAGAATATGGGCGAAAGTATTTTACGGCTATGACAACTGATTTATATCAATTGGAGAAAGTAACAAAGTAATCTTTCAAACATCAACACCATTTGTACATGTGCAGGTGATTCTGCCCAAGTCGAATATATTAGGATCACAAAAATCCCATTGACTTAGGCAATTATTTGACTTAGGCTGTATAAATGTTTGTACACATATGCATGATGCAGGAATCAATAAACTGAACATCCCCGTTGTTTTTATGCCTCCGCCACCGTAAGGTGGTGCCGGAGGCATTATGTTTTCGGGTTGTCCGTCCGTGCGTGCGTGCGTGCGTGCGTGCGTCCGTGCGTGCGTCCGTGCGTCCGTCCGGACCTTGTTACCGCAATAAGTTCAGAACCGCTTGACGGATTTTGACCAAACCTGGCTCAAGTATGTATAAGGATGAGAGGATGAACTGATTAGATTTTGGGTTCAATGGGTCAAAGGTCAAAGGTCACGGGGCCAAAAAACTTGTAAAAAATCACCCAAAATAGCTTGTTACCGCAATAAGTTCAGAACTGCTGTACAGATTTTGACCAAACTTGGCTCAAGTATGTATAAGTATGTGAGGATGAACTGATTAGATTTTGGGTTAGGTAGGTCAAAGGTCAAAGGTCACAGGGTCCAAAAACTTGTAAAAAATCACCCAAAATAGCTTGTTACAACAATAAGTTCAGAACCGCTTGACGGACTTTGACCAAATCTGGCTCAAGTATGTATAAGCATGGGAGGATGAACTGATTAGATTTTGGGTACAATGGGTCAAGGGTCAAAGGTCACAGGGCCAAAAAACTTGTAAAAAATCACTCAAAATAGCTTGTTACCGCAATAAGTTCAGAACTGCTGCACAGATTATGACCAAACCTGGCTCAAGTATGTATAAGCATGTGAGGATGAATTGATTAGAGTTTGGGTTCAGTGGGTCAAAGGTCAGAGGTCACAGGGCCAAAAAACTTGTAAAAAATCACCCAAAATAGCTTGTTACCGCAATAAGTTCAGAACTGCTGTACAGATTTTGACCAAACTTGGCTCAAGTATGTATAAGCATGTGAGGATGAACTGATTAGATTTTGGGTTCAGTGGGTCAAAGGTCAAAGGTCACCGGGCAGAAAAACCCGATAAAGCTCATTATTGTTATAACTTATAAAAGAAAAATTGAACCAATATCTTTCAAACTTACAGTGTGTAGCTCAATTATGTATAAGTATGTGAGGAAGAACTGATGAGATTTTCGGTTCATGGGGTCAAAGGTCGCAGTGTCCAAAATTTGTAAAATGTTTTTGATTTCTGATGGCATGGAACAAGCCGTACATATCTTTCTGATTGCGTGATGGCGGAGGCATAAATTTTGACCGTGCGCGGTCGAGGATTCATCTAGTTTTATGATATATGACGATGCTTATTTGAATAAGGCATTATCCGGTGTCAATGACTTTATGCAGTACTTAAACTTTGACAAGTCATATGTCTTCTGTAATGTATTTTGTAAAATCAAATTGTGCAATGTTACCAAAAAATGTGATTATGAATGCAAGAAAGTTTGTATATGTACAATAAAAAGTGATTTATATTGATGTAATCAATTAAAATGAAGTAAAATGTTATTGGTTATCTGTAATTTTATTTATTGGAGTGAAATTGTTTTTGAGCAAATTAATGGTGAATCATAGATACCACAGAATAGGCAAGTTTACTAAAAGATGCAAATTGTATGCAAACATTGGTTACAAAGGTTGTTCTAGACAACCTGGAAGCTTGGCAGAAGCTTGCCCAACATAACAAATAATGTATGCAAACTAGATTCCAAGTAGTTCAATTGTTTTTGATTGGTAGAGGAAAACAGCAGAACTATGGTCGTGCATAAATTTGCATCTATTAGTAAACTGTCTTTCTTATGTAGATTCAGTGTATAATTCCCAATGGTATGATTGAAATAATAGATTTTATTGAACTCTTTTGTCTCGCTAAGGAAGTGTTTCTGTCAGCCATTTGGCTTTTGACATGCTAATTTCTCATATACTGCATATTCCATAGCCGTTTTCCAGAATGATTAGCGCACTGCAAATTATAATATGAATAATCTCTTTACAGCAAATGGACTACTGTGAAACTATACATTTTCACAGGCAGGGAACTTACGTGAATTTCTTACAGAATTTGGTACAGTGGAGCCTCAGTATAAAGATTTCTGATACAACAAAATTCCTGATATAAAGAGGTAAAAATCTAAATCTAGTACAAGCTAACATAAAACATTTTTGATGGTCTGCCACACCTTGGCATAAGTTTTCAAGGTATCTTCACTTGTTCAATGTTGATATACAAGTAATTCTGCCTCAAGTCGAATCTCTTGGGGCTACAAAAATCTGTTCAACTTACGAAAAATTTGACTGAAACAGAGGTACATAACACAAGTTTTGTATGATTTGTTTAAAAAATCCCATAGACTTAAAGGCAGAGTTGACTGTAATTCATTCTCAATTTGGAATTTCCAAATGGCTCATTCATGCATAATGACCATTGATTCCTGTTCAAGAAAATTTTCTAGATTTACAGTACAGACAACTCTGCCTATGTAAGTTTAATCTCTTATAACCACAAGAAAATTGTTCGAGTTGAGATAAATTCAAGTTAAAAGAGGCAAATAACGCATATTTGATATAATAAAAGTCATCTTCGACGTAGGCAAGTTCCACTTTGGCAACTGACAAAGCAACTGATTTGCAATTGATTTACCATCAATTGTAACTTTGTAGCGACACCTCTGCATAAATGCCTAAGTCAAGTTGAATTTTGACCATGTCTTATCAAACCTGAGTTATTTACCGCTTTTTACTTTAATTCCTCCTAGAGTCCTACGTCTAATAAATTTTGGTGGTTTCAAGAGATTCACCTTCGGTATTTTTTTTTAACCCAAAAGTAATTAAGACAAACCATGCGCTCAAGTTTGTTATGTTTTTTCTATTTCATTTCACAATAAGTAAAATACAACAGAAGACATTCATTGCAATTACGATCACAGAATTGCTGCACATTCATGATTTTGACAATAATTCATCTACAACATGAAAATATACCATAAACTGTTGTTACATCAAACAATCTAACCTTGAACAAATACTGCATTTCATTAATAAATATAAACATTCCTATTTATATTTCCTATAAGCATACCATCATGTTCGTGATTTGCTTTAGAGTAACAAAAGTTTACTGTAAGAATAAGCTCTGCACTAAACAAAAAATAATTGGTTCTAATCACAGGTGTATTAATTCAGTTTAATAATTGAGTCAGGTGCCAACTAAAATGAGATGTTTCGTGTTAGAATCCTATGTGGATTCTAGAATTCTATCATTCATGGGTTAAGATAACAATATTGAGGCAAACATTTAAAAGAAATTTAGTGCAGAGCCTTGGGAAGCATTTAAAAGAAATCCCTGAAAAGGACAAGTTTTGATATACCCCATTGAAGACTGCTTCAAACTTCAATATGCACACTGGAATGATGGTGTGCTTTGAATGTTTTCTGGAAATGCTTCCCTACATAATACAATGAACAAAATGAACATTAAAAGTGGATAAAATACACGCCTCTCCAGTCAAGCTCGGGTGAACAAAAGATAATTTATCCTGTAATTCAACAAGGGTTGATATCAACATGCCGTCTGATTGACATTTGATTACAGAAAGAATTTTCTTTTGATGTGATAGAGCCATTGTGAATGATCAGAGTTGTTTACTAAAAAAAAGAGCATTTTGTCCACCTTATTTGTCAATATTTGGGCAATTCCACAGAAAATTGCCATGTCTGTTATGTTAACAGTGATGCATATCTCAACAAGTGCTCAATGAAATCACTTGATATTTATTTGTCTGTTACAGATACTATTGTTCCTTATGAATTTCAAAGAGTTTCTTAAACATTTGTCAAGATATGCATGACTGTTAGCTGAACAGACAAGACATTTTTTCTTGGAATTACCCAACTTACAGAACATAATTTCATAATACGAGATTGTGAAGACGAGATTAAGCATACATTTGCATCAAACAGAACACACCATCTGGTTTATTGGACTGTTTTCATAGGCTATGCTTAATCTCCTTGCATTCTGCTATAGTTATCCTTCATCCATTGGCTGCTTTTCACAAAATCTTTCAGAGAACAGGTTTACTGATAACTCATCAAAAAGAACACCAATAATACATTGTCAAGTTTTAAATAAGTTATCAACCAAAATGTTTTTAAGTTTCATCCAAAACTACGGCCAGGTTGCATAAAACTTAACATCGATGACAACCATGTCATCAATGTGAACTTCGGTGGCAGCTAGCAGTATACAGGATTCCACTGAAGTTACCATGAGTGGCGAAGTTATCATTGACTATGAGTTTTATGCAATGGGGCACAAGTGTTTATAATACAAGAAGTAATAAATATATTGTACAAAAAGGGTATGGTAAAAGGTATGACAGACAGATTTCTCATCATACTCCTTCAAAAAAGCACCTATTGTATTCCATTTGGATGGAGCATATTTAACTGGAAGCATTGAGTGTTCAATCACAATAAACTGTAAGACAAAACTTGTTTAACTTATGAACCTGAAAGACTTTCCTTTTACTGAATGAAGCATAACTATATATGATGCAAATCGATCTCCAACGAAATTAGTCACATCAACAAATTCCCGCTCTTCACAAGGGGCAATTCCTCACTTTTCATAAAGCTAACAACCAAGATCAATTTCCGATGAAATCGATTGTTGCCTAAAATCGTGGCCAATTTGATGAATATCTAGCAATTCCATCATCTAGCTCGGGCACCAGCATGAGGAATTCCTAAATCCTAGGTCACATAAGGCCCCAGAAGCAACAAAATTAAACATGACTCTTTGTTCTGAGGCAGTAAACTGTGAATTTTGACAAAGAGTCGTGTTGAATCGTGTTGCTTCCGGGCCTCTATGTGACTGGGGCCTAAAGTGAAGCGAACTCAATTTGCTGATGTGATCAATTTACCTCTTCATTGCCTCAAATAGTTGCCAATTTGAGGACTTCTTTAATGTTTAATGAGCTGGTTTGAGCCTCTGCATGAGGAATTCTTCCACTGAGTCGGTGTTCCACTTCTCAATGCTGAGTGTCTCAATGACCTTGTTGCTCTCGTCCAAAAACTTCAAAACTGGATCCGCGCCTCGCAGATACTAAAATAAAGAGAGAGTGGGAAAAACATTAGTTTTATTTCATAGAAAATGTGAATAACCAATTAATTTGAGCAAAATTAGAGTTACATGTACAAGAAGTATTAATTTCTCCAGTTAAATTACAGTAAGGTTTACATAAAACCTGCCAATTTATGCATGCAAATATGCATTTGATATGCATTTTCAATGTGTGCATTCATAGGCATCAGATATGTACTTGTCAGGTTGTAAGTGATTCCCACTGTACTTTAATTTCCTCTCATTTATTGCTCTTTCTTTTAAATAGTGTAAGAGCATTTGGAGTTTTAATGAAAGCAAAGAAATTCAATGAACATTCTCCATAATGGATTAAAGGAAGATAACCCGCATATCAAGCACTACATGAATATTGAATTCTTTCAAATTTTTTTTCAACCAAGCTGTAATATTCTGAAATATTTTTTCCTACAAATTTGTTCCTGATTACATAAGTTTTTGTCATTGACATTTGTGTACAAAACTATCAACAAAAGTGAAGAGATAAAATTTTTAGAAGTGAATAATTTCTGATTTTTATTGGTTGCTATCTTTATGAAATGTGAGGAATTGTCTCATGAAGAGTGAGATTTTTTTTATGTGAAAAATTTCTGTAGAGATCGATATACATGTAGGCATGCTTCAATCAGTAATTCAGTACAAAGCAAGGTCTTTTCAGATTTAACAGCATAACAAAACAAAATTTCAGAAAAATTCTATTTCAGTACATTTCTTCATTAATCAGCAGAATCTCTGTATAAATGAATAATTACTGTGGAGATTGACTTGCATTAGATATTAGGTATACTTCAATCAGTAATTCAGTACAAAGCAAAATCCTTTAGGATTCACTAAGAATTTTTCTGGAAAAATCTTTTCGGTAACTGTATCTTACCTTGACTTTCAAGTTTGGGAACTTTTTAACTCGGTCACTCTTGACAAAAGCTGGAAAAAATGTGAAGAAAAACACATGCAGTAACTTAAGTGAAGAGTATCTAAATGAGAAATTGCTAGTTTAATGTCACAACTGTTGAATTAGGGAATACAATATGCTCTTCTTTAAAAAAAAAAAAAAGGTTCAATGTGATCTTTAAAAAAATGTCAATTTTTTGTTTAACCAATGAAATGGCACAGATCCTTGAGGCTAAATCATACAAAATACAATTTTTAAATTTTAGTACAACCTTCCAGAATGTACAGTCAACTCTGCATAAGTCGAACTTGTCTAAGTCGAATAATCACCTATTTCTTATGTGATCTTTTTGAACAAGTCATATAAAACCCATGTTATTCACCTTTCCTAAGTCAAATTTTATCATTCTGGATGATCAAAGATAAGCAAACGTAACATGATAATCACCACTATCATGAAGTTACAAAAATCCAGGAAGCGAGACTGATAATCTACATATAAACTCACCTTGAATCTGTGGAAACCGACCCAATTTTCATCCGCACACTTCTAAATGGGCATGGTGGAATGGCTGGTGAGAGAAATGAAAAACAAAATATGAGATCAAAAGTTATTTCTCCCCTGAATACACTTTACACTAATTATTGTTTTTAATTAATGAACAAATTTATATCTATTAAATACTAAATCTTCGGAAAAAGACTAATCTTTATAATTATCTTCCATACAGTCACTAAAAATATGCCATAGATCTGTATTTTTTGTAAATCATGATCGATGTATATAGCGCTATAGTCAGTGGTGAACTGTCATCTTTAATATCAAGTCATTGCTGTTATGAATGAGCTACTTTTGCTTTTGTGATTCACATAAAGGGAAATACAGGATATTTTGCTAGATCACTGAATATGCCACATAAAGGATGATGTATTTCTAGAAATTTGTTATTTGATAGAATTTAAGGATAGAGTTTCAAAACAGAGTTAAAATGAATTTTTAAATGTTGACAGAAAGGTTTGGACAGTTAATAAAACTTGTAAAGTGCAACATGAAATTGACCAGTTAATAAAGTTATTTGTCATGAAATGACTTGATACCATTAATTCTCTTTTCCAAAATATTGCATTTTCGGTGGGGCTCTATTTTCACTAATTTCGTGATCATGAATTTGCTAGAAATTCCATCCAGTATGATGCCCATACTTTATATGTACAATGGTGTTTCAGAAGTGTGAAAATTAAAACCCTCTAATAGGTAAATGACTTCTGAAATTCAGTGAATTCACAAAATTGATATGCGCTAAAATGTTGGCTTTTACAGTTTGTATCGTAAAGATAACGCTGCAATCCCATGATTCTGCATTAAATTTGTAAAACTTACTGTAAAGTTATCTTCTTCAGCATCATTTTGGCAGCACTGGCGACACGACTCTTCCAGCGCATTCAGTTTGAATTCACCCAAATATTCACACGAGCTGCACATTAACTCTGAAGAGAATCCCTTTGTAAGGCACAGCTCGGATGAGAGTTTTTCCAGGCTTCCTGCACTCCTGGTAACCTAGTAATAAAAAATAATAATTAAGTAGTAAGAATTGATCAATTGATGTCCTTAAAGGAGGACTCCGGGCCAAAGATTTCTCGCTCTGATTCAAAGCGCAAAAATCAGACAAACAGATCAAAAAAAGTTTGACCGAAAACGGACAACAAATAAAAAAGTTATGGATATTTGAAAAATATCTTAAGATTTTCAAAATAGTTATATTTTTGGCCAATTTGTTACTACAGGTCACGTGACATGACGTGTTGATGACGTAGGTTCGTCACTTCTCTAGAGTGAGTGTATTATCTCTTTGTTTTTTAATGTTCTGTTTAAATGCCATTGGGCGCAAAAATAGTTCCTTTTCTCAAGGAATTCATCTCGTTGAATATATATTCTTGATTATACCTTCTGAAATATTGTTTACGAACAAAAGATAACAAAATTATATAAATGAATATGATTTTAATAAACAATATGTTTAATAAGAAATATGTATTTTGTGTTATAATTACGCTTGCACGGAAGCAAACTAATGTTTACTACTGTAAATTATGGTAAAGGAATGCTCTTTGGATTTACAATAACCAAAATGATACAAAAAAAGAAAATATGATTTGAAAAACAATAACATACATGATAAATTGTACAAAAACAATATAATATAAAAGAAAATGATTATTGACAAATTATTTTTCATATTTATGCAATCAATTTATAGCAACATTGAAATCGATGGAACAAAATACGTCATTAAATTAGTGTTGAAAATATTCAAATTCTCTTAATTAGAGCAATTCTTTATATGAATAAATCTTCTCCTTATTTATTGTTTATTAAAATCATATTTATTCCATAATTTATCATTTCATCTTTCATATAAAACTTATTTTGAATATATATATTTCTTGAACATAATTGCTTGATATGTGTTGAACATTATCCATCAACAAAATTTTCTCTAAAGATTAAAAAGACGGATAAAAATGCAATGATATATAATAAGCCCATTGTAGAGAAGTGACGCACCTACGTCATCACTATTTGATGTCACGTGATGCAAATTTACCAATTTGCTAAAAATATAACTATTTAAATTATTTTTTTAAACCCTTCAAAAATTCATAACTTTCTTATTTATTGTCCGATTTTGCTCAAACTTTTTTTGATATGTTCGTCTAATTTTTGCGCTTTTAATCAAACCAAGTTATTTTTGGCCTGGAGTAACCGTTTAACAGCACCGGCGATACGACTCTTCCAGGGCATTCAGATTGAATTCACCCAAGTTCTCACAAGAGCTGCACAGTTCCGCAGAGAACCCTTTGGTAAGGCACAGTTCGGATGAGAGTTTTTCCAGGCTTCCTGCACTCCTCGTAACCTCGTAGTATATAAATAAAAATAAAGTAGTAAGAAATGATCAATTGATGTCCCTAACAGTACCAGCGACACGACTCTTCCAGCGCATTCAGTTTGAATTCACCCAAGTATTCAAACGAGCTGCACATTAGTTCCGCAGTTCGGATGAGAGTTTTTCCAGGCTCCCTGCACTTCTGGTAACCTAGTAGTAAATAAATAAAAATAAAGTAGCAAGAATTGATCAATTGATGTCCCTAACAGCACTGGCGACACGAGTCTTCCAGCACATTCAGTTTGAATTCACCTAAATATTCACACGAGCTGCACATTAATTCCGCTGAGATTCCCTTGGTTAGGCACAGTTCGGATGGGAGTTTTTCCAGGCTTCCTGCACTCCTCGTAACCTAGAAGTAAACAATAATCATAAAGTAGTAAGAATTGATCAATTGATGTCCCTAACAGCACCGGCGATACGACTCTTCCAGCAAATTCAGTTTGAATTCACCCAAGTATTCACACGAGCTGCACATTAGTTCTGCAGAGAACCCTTTGGTAAGGCACAGTTCAGATGAGAGTTTTTCAGGCTCCCTGCACTCCTGGTAACCTATTTGCGGATGAAAGATAAAAATAGTGTGAAGGCTTGAATGGAAGTTGTTTACATGTACTTCGTCCAAGCATATTCGCATTTACCTGTCAAAAATGTTGATTGATTGATTTAGTTTTACTGGACATTCCTTTTATCCTTCATTTTGTTTTCTCTTATCCTCACATCCCCTCTTTTTCCTATTCTGTATTATCCCTCTTCCACTCTATTTTTTGGAACTTTACATCCTTTTCTCTCTTTCCATTTCTGTTTTTTCCTCCGACTAATCTCCCTTGCAATTACAATTAATAAGGGTAAGAGTTACTTTCGGGACAGCATTCCATGTAAAAGTGTTAAAATTGGAGGAAAATTGAGTTTAAAGACACTTCAGCTTCTGTTTAAGGTTATGGTCAGGGTTAGAATGCTGTCCTGAGAGAAATTCTTCCCAAAATAAGGATAATTTACCTGAAGTAGGACCAGGAAGAGCGCCAGGAGAACCCAAAGATCCACCATCTTGGTGGCGAGAGGTCCCTCCGACGAACTCTCTCGGTCGGCAGCTGGATCTTTTCTATTTAAATGACCAGTCTGTAGAAAAATCGAATAACAAGACAGTCATAAAAAATCAATATCTGATAAAACTTAAAGATATATTCTGGTATTTGTTAAAAAAATAAAATAAATGTTCACAGAATCGCACAAAATGTGAGAAGAATGTTCAGAACTATGAATAAATAATATGTGCCAAAGTGTTCTGCAAGAAAATGTATAATGGCAGAGAAATGTGCAAAT
>BQKZ01001765.1:46935-58009 GCA_036244855.1 Temnopleurus reevesii
TCGTAGGTTCGAATCCTACCCATGGCGTCAATTTCCTTCAGCAAGAAATTCATCCACATTGTGCTGCACTCAACCCAGGTGAGGTGAATGGGTACCTGGCAGGAATATATATTCTTTGAAATGCCAAGTGCGCTGTGAATGGCTGCCGGGCTAAAGCCAGGGTAATAATAATGTAAAGCGCCTGGAGCACTCAGCAGAGTGAATACGTGCGCTATATAAATTGCATCTATTATTATTATTATTATTATTATTATATAATTTTTCTCTTTTTTAATCATAGATATTACACACCAAGAGGAGAAGGCAGTGCAATCCACCCCTTCTCAGAATGATTAGGGTTGAAAATCTCTATCCGATTTATACTGTTAACTGCTCTTAATGTTGAAAAGTGTCCTGTACAACATTTTGATTATGAATGTGCTTAGATACAACTGTACATGTTAGGAAGTGATGAGATTAATACATATTTTGAAATAGTTTTTAAAGTAAAAAAAACCTTGCGATTTTGATTCTAGCAGAATCTTAATCATAAGCTATCAAATTATTGTGAATTGTAGCATCTTTTCATCTTTTATATTTTGTTATAAAGAAAAAAATTGCATTCCTAGCACAATTGTTTCCCCCTTTTTTAATGCTATCTTTAGATCCGGAGGCATCTTTTGGTGGAGGTAGAAAGAGAGGAAATACAATCTTTGTGACGTCACCAGACATCAGTCGTGAGCTATGTGAGCAAGCCTTCAGCAAGTTTGGTGCCATGGCAAATCTCTCTCTCGAAATAGAAAGAAAGTAAGTATATGGTTTATATAAGTATGTGGTATATAAATTGTATAAATTTCTTTGTGACCAATTTTAAAGCAGAATTTGTAGTGGTGGATGACTAGTTAAAAGTCTGTACTTTTCATCTCCTATTGTGGTTACTATTATTTGATCAGATCTCTTTACATATTAAAGAGGTAGAGGTTTAGAGAAAAAAAGAAAAGAAATTACAATTTTGTGATGTCCCAAGATATCAGTCGTGAGCTATGTGAACAAGCCTTCAGCAAGTTTGGTACCATGGCAAATCTATCCCTGGAACCAGAACGAAAGTAAGTACAGTCAAACCAGTATAAGTGGCCGCTTGTCTATAGTGGCCGCCTAAATTGATTCCCTCCATATGAAAATGTGTGCTAGAATACCTGTCTATGGAGGTCACCTGTTTATAGTGGCCATATTTTCTGGTTTCCCTTGGATTGCCACTATATACAGATTTGACAGTATGTGGTAAGGTTCCACATCCATCGCACAGCAAATTACAGTGCAGTGGATCATCTCAATGAATAGACCATATTGTTTATTTGGACACAGAAGGTTGTTGACCCTGTGGGGTAAAATACCTGATATCAGGAACCATTGAAATAAAGTGATGGAGAAACATGATTTCTCAATCTAAATCCTTGCAAAAATAAACGCAAATGCATGGATGTCCGTAACAGGTATGGGATGCCTTCCTCACATAAATTGTTTACGATAAAAACTGCCTAGCGTCAGCTGCGATTCTTAATTTTCTTAATGTTGGTGGAGAGAGTTAGAGGATTCATCACTAATGGGAAGGAAATTTTCACCTTCGAAGCAATCCATAACAACCAACTCGCCAGAAATCCACTGTCAACCATGCAGTAACAAAACCAATGGGGACAGAGCTTTGGCATGTGCAGGTGCTAAGCTGTTGAACAGCCTCCCATCACTACTACGCTGCATGTCTGATCCTTACACATTCAGAAGAGCATTGAAAACCCACCTGTTTGATGAATACTTCGAACACAAAGCACATTTGAGAGGACCAGCGGTTGTAAATTGCGATACACAAGAACTGAATATTATTATTAAAGGCGGGACGACATGATGTTCAGAGGGCGAACTGACGGCGGCCATTTTGATTATGAAGATTGGCAAACAGAAAAATCACAGCAGTTTTAACCTGGAATAGCGAGCATTTCGCACATTTTTAGAAAAATCGAAGTTGTAGAGGGGAAGAATCGAAGTTACTTACGATGACAACATGGATTGGAAATTCGAGTTTCTTAGCTTAGCAAGGTGCGTAAGCAAGGAAATGTTAAAATATCGTTGTTGCCAATACGCAACACGCCGTCCGTGTATGCTCGCAACTGGAAGTAATGGCGATCATGACACCCTGACTTTAACAATTTGTTCTAATCTTTGTCATTACTCTTTTCTTTCAGGCGTGCTTTTATCACGTTTGAGAAGATGGATTCTGCAGACAAGGCGATTGATGAGATGAATGGTAACATGGTTAACGGAACAACTATACGGGTTGCCATGGCGAGGATACAGCCTTCATTAGAGGCAGTCCAGAACAACACCAACTCACCGTGGACCAAATTAGGTTAGTCATGCCTTAGCCAGACACTTTAATAGTCAATCATTAAACCGTTTATGTAGTCAACCATTCTGTCAGTCAGTAAATAAACTAATTACCAAGTTAGTGAGTCAATTATTCAGTCACACACAATTAATAAGTCAGTATTCATCAAGCCATTTGGTTAGTCAGTTAGTCAGTTGTGTTCAGTTAATCAATAAGTCAGTCTGAAATAGTCAATGGGACGACTATTTGGGTTGCTATGGCGGGGATACAACCTTCATTAGAAGCAGTCAAGAGCAACACCAAATCACCATGGACCACCAGAGGTTAGTTATTTAGACGATTCCACAGTCAGATAATTGGTCAATCAGCTAGTCCCTCAATTAGTCAGTACAATTTCGATTAATCTTTCAATTAGTTTATCATTTAATCAATCAATATATCAGTCAGTTAATGAGACAATTAGTACTTCAATATGTTAATCAATTGGTAAGTCAACCAATCGGTCCATCATTCAGGCAACTGGCCAGTAACTCAGCTGGAACTCTGGACTATTTGATGGAAACTGAAAGGAAAGTATATGATATAATTTTGGTCAATTACTTTATAATCTAATATCACATAGGAATTCACACTCTGCATTATTCCTAGGGGAATAATTTTTCTTCCCATCCCTGTTTCAGTCTGAAAGGTAATATTCCGCAGGGACTGTTGAACATCTTGAAAAGTGGAAGGATGTGTATTACCGTTTTTACACACTGCTGTAGGCTTGCATACCTTTTAAAAAATTCCCTTCCCCTTCCTCATTCCCCCTCCAACTCTCCCTTCTCTTCGCCCCTCCAGTTCAGTGGTCCCTACTCAAATGATTTTCAATAAAATTGTTGTAATTCATGATAGAAACAGATTTAATGACTCTTGTATTTAATGTTATTTTTGTTTTACAGCTGGTGGGATCACGAAAACAAGACCCAAGGATAGCAGAGAGGCAGTGGTGTATGATAATGATGACCCGTTCGCATAGAAAAGATCACCGCTTAACATGACGGGATATGGACAATGACTATATGCGATGACGTACATGGTGTCGTTGATTATACCTGTACCTACATGTATTTGCATCAATGATTAGTAACGAGACCTAAGGATAGCAAAAGGACGGTGGTGTATGATAATGGTGACCCGTTCGCATAGAAAAGATCATCGTTTGTTATGACAGGATAGGATAATGGATATATTTGTAATGACATACATCATGATGATACCCGTACATAATAGCTCAAGTTTATCAACGATTTGACCCAGGGTTACCAGACAGGCGGTGATGTTTGATAATGATGACCAGTTCGCACAGAAAAGTTTGTAATTTGATATGACTGGACATGGATAATGGATAAATGCGATAATCTACACGATGATGATACAGGTACACCTGTACCTATTTTGCTTAATAGTAGATTTACAGTGGAGAGGCGATGGTGTATGATAATAATGAACCGTTTGCATAGAAAAGATATTCGTTTGAAAACGATGGGGATATGGACAATGAATAGATGCGATTACATGCATGATCATGATGATGGTACCTTTACCTATTTTCTCAAGTTAAACAATCATCGGCAGTCGAGAGGCGATGGTGTATGATGTTGATGACCTATTCACATAGAAAAGATCATGGCCGAATATGTAGGAGCTTAATTGACAATAGAAACGCGAATGTGTACGTGACAATAATTTCTCTTCAACAGCTTATCAACGAATGAATGTGGCAGTGACTGATCTAATGAGATTTATAATAATGAACGGCTTTTATATAGCGCTTATCAACTCTTTATGAAGAATTCTCTAAGCGCTCTACAATTGCAGCATTATTACCCTGGCTTTAGCCCGGCAGCCACTTTATTAGCGCACTTGGCGTTTCAAGGAATAAATATTCCTACCAGGTACCCATTCACCTCACCTGGGTTGAGTGCAGCACAATGTGGATGAATTTCTTGCTGTTTATTCGCAAATCAAAGATCATTTTATTGTCTGCATAGAAAAAAATTATTTGCGAACCTGAAAGAGATAAAAACTCATGATATTCATTCACTTTTAAAGTGTATCAGGCGTTGACTAAGTTCTGCTCAGAGAATCATTCACAAAGAAAAGATCATCTCCAGAGGAAAGGAGGACATCCGTGAATAAGGGGTGTTTCACACATATGACATCTTTTAAAACCAACAATGTTCTGCTGCAGTCTACTTTTTTCCATTTTATAGTCAATGAATTTACAAGATATACAGCCATTGAGTTGCGTCTAAATGAGTACTTGCATATTCTTACATTTTTGCACAACATACACTTCTTCTGCATATTCATATTGTTGACGCTGTGTTATAAAACGATTACATGTCATGTTGGTGGCGACATAGGTATCACAGTTATTCACTAGTTTGCAAGCACATACCCTAGACTTTCAGTGTGTGCATGCGCATGCGCAGATCATGCAGGGTGTGCATAATGTGTGACTATACACACATACAGCATTGCTTAGGGAGAGCATGCAGACACCTAATGCATACCCTGTATCACTCTCTGTGTGTGCGCACAACGAAATCCAAGGGTCTGTTCTGGCAGACTACTTATTCACAATGATGTGCAAAAGCACTTTTCTAGCCCCTTGAATTTGTGTCACCATTGTGAATACCCTCGAGTGCACTGTATTGCCTCTGTATCTATGCATTAATTATTGATCTGTTGTCATGTGATGAAATCTCCATTCAATACGTAGGATTGTTAAATTTGTGTGGCCCTTTGGATCATACCATCAATCTTGCCTAAATATTCACTATGAGCAGGAGGGACAAAGAGCTGGGAAAAAGTAAACAACTCCATTCAGGCATTCACAATAGCTTCATGATCACTAAATAAAGTCCCATGTGCGACTCTTGTTCAACATTTTACCACAGAATGAGGAGGATAAAAAATGTTTTGTGTCCATCTAGCTAAATTGTTAATGCTTGAATTGAGGTTGTTTACTTTGTCCCAGGCTTTTGTCCCTTCTGCTCACAGTGATTAAATGTCAGCACTTTGTGCCAAAAGTAGTTTCACCTACATATATATTTTAGGCTTGATATAGGAAGTGAAAATATTGCATGTATTTCATAGCATGTTTTGCATTGCATGTCTTGGTTAGAAAAGGATTTGGCTTTCTCAGAATTCAAAGAAATGTCTATAGAGCATTTCCAGTGACATCATCTATCTTGCATTTTGGAAGAAAATCAATGTACCTTATTCCACCTTATTCCTATGATGATCCATTTTGTTAATGGTTCAATTCACAGGGTTATCTTTATGTTGTCCTCCAAAATGGCTGAATTTGACATACAAAAAAAAAATCTTACTCTATGCATAATTGTAACTGCTATCTGTAAATTGAAAAATTATGAAAAATGTCCGGCCCGCTACCTTTTTGAAGAATGTTGGACTGAGCACTATACAAACTCCATGGCCGGTATTCTGATGTCAGGTTTAACTTAAACTAGAGTTTAAATATGTGGTTTAAGTATGGGTAGCCAAAAGAGGCTTGAATCTATAACAGTCGATGTTTAATTTACCAGCACATTTTGCACTCATTTTATTTAAAACTGTCTCGGAATAAAAACTTCAATAGTTTTCTACATTATTAGAGCATGGGAAAAGAGAGCAGTTAACATAAAAATTATTCATTGTAAATAAAATTTTGGCACTTTTGGCTACCCATACTTAAAGCACAGATTTAGACCAGGGTTAACTTAAACCTCGCTATCGGAATACGGGCCCATGTGTTATTAGGTGGAATATTGCACCATTTTCTAGTTGTAGAAATATGATGGGGGAAATAAAGGGATGCTATACAATGTACATTAAACAGGTATTTGATTTATGTGATTGACATTTTAGAATAATTTTCAGAATACATTCCATTATCAGGGGTTGGGAAGAAATCCCTTATTTCATAAAACTCTTCCATGCGTAGGCTGTTATGTCATACATCAAGGCATTGTGGACTTATACTTCTTTTCTTTCTGAAGAGAGGGGAACGGATAAAAATTAGTTCGACAAAATGTAATAAGGAATCTTATCTTGCATTTTTATCATTTATGAAAGAGAAAGCTTTATGAATTGAAAACCAGTGTGTGTAATCGAATACAGTGAACTCTGCCAAAGTCGAACTTTTCTCAGTCAAATAAGTTGTTACGAGTCTTCTGACAAATGATATGGAAACTGACTTTTGTGGTCCAATGAGATTCGATTTAGAAAGGGTTACTTGTAATAGGTTAACTTATGATAATATTGTTTTGAAATATGTATTCTTCTGCTGTATAGGCCTATGTATATGGATGTAATTAATAAATATAGAAGCATACGGTTTACTTTTGCCTTTAGTCTCTGTATTTTAAAACATTTTTTAACCCTCCATGAAAACGACATCAAAGAAAGTGGACCAAACAACAACTCATTTTAATCTTCAAATGGCTCAGATGAAGAAAGAATTCACTCATTGTGTACATAAATTTTTCGTGAATTACTGAATTTCAGAGCTATTTATACATATTAGCGGGTTGTTATTTGAACGTTTTGTTAGGTCATTGTGCTTAAAGGGAAACCAACCCCTGGAATTATCCTGCTCTCATGATATGAAGAAAAATCACATGAACAAAGTGTGAAAATTTGAGCAAAATCGGACAACCCGTTCAAAAGTTATGAATTTTCAAAGTCACAGTGGTATGACGATCACTGCCGCTCATGGGGATCCGCGCGATCGGCAAATTCTACAGAATCTGTGACGTCATGTCGGACAACTCCTCGTTCACTATGTACACAAAACTTCACATTTTCTCCCTTTTCTCGGAAAAGTCAACAAAATGCCAATTTTCTGTCGGGGTATAGCATTTCTGTATTGATTCTACATGTATCATAAAACGATTCATGCCGTAACTTTACTCTAAATTTTGCATTGATAAATTTTTAAATATTCTATGTACAAAGTGAATGAGGAGTTGTCCGACATGACGTCACAGATTCCGTCCGTTTTACCGATCGCACAGATCCCCATTGGCGACAGTGATTGTCAATTCTCTGTGACTTTGAAAAGTCATAACTTTTGAGCGGGTTGTCCGATTTTGCTCAAATTTTCACAGTTTTCACATCTGATTTTACTTATTCCCATGAGAACACGATGATCCCAGGGATTTGTTTCCCTTTAAGTCTTTGGGCATTTTAGTGAGTGAATAATTCTGATGGCTGTAAAACTAGACAAAATAAGACCCTTTCAAAATTTTCAGCATCTCCATTACAAACTGTTAGGTCCACAGAATACGTGAAACCAAAAAGGTCTCAAATCAAACTCAATATGTCTTTACTCCGAGTCGTCATTTTCACTTTTTACATTACTCTACAGTTCCCTTTTTTCAGAATAGAAGGAAAGGAAATTCGTATTTTCTGCTGGGTTATTTGTGTAGGGTAGTTTTAGAGCTTGTTTTGTCCATTTAGTGACTACACATTCACCAGAGATGCCAACACTTTCAGAAAATGTGTGAGGATAGGAATCAATTTGTGAATAATCGTGCAGCAAAAATTTTCTAATGAGAGAGAAGAAAATGGCTGTAAGGCCCCCCTAAAAATTGTTTGGTTTCCCTCAAATGTCACTTAAAAAAAATTAAGAATGAAGCCATTTAACAGGAAAAATAGGAGTGAGAAATTCCAAAGGAAAGCTCAAATTCTCTTTTATGTTGCAACTCACATGATTTTACAGTGATCCTTTTTGTTGACATTTTTTACGTTTCACATGATTTTCCTTGATTTTGATGTGAGGTTTTATTTTGAGTGAAAAGTAAAAAAGGAAAAAAGAAAATTCACGTCAAGCCATTTTCAGGGGTCAGTAGGAGGGCAACCAAATGATATATTTATATATATATTTTTTTTTCTTGGGNTCAACAGTGGTCGAGTGGTACCCATCCAGAACAACTTGCTGTTTTCTATGGTTGAGGAAGCTTGAGATCCAGCTGTTGTTCTTGTCTCTTATACCGTAGTATTCTAGCTTCAAGTTCAGTATTCGGTGTTGGTCGACCATTTATTTTGACTTGTAAAGTTAGATCGGAACATCATTCTTACCATTCTGTGGTAGAGCTAGATAGATTTCCATTTAAATATTTTAAGTAGATATTTTTTTAAAAGAAAGGTCAAAGGGGATTATATCCAAAGAAAAAGAATGCCTAAGTTGGAAAGGCTATTATATTAATTCTTGCATGATATGTTGTTGTTATAAAGCAAATTTGCTCTGTGGATTATGTTTTGTTAATCAATTCTTTTGTATTTTTGTGACAATTTTTCATTGCAGAAGAAAATGGTTCAGCAACTGAGGCAGAGCAAATCAAATCCACAAACTCCAACAACTCCCCAACCAAAGGCAACCAAGAGGCGTAAGTCTATATTACTTTGTTATTAGGCCAAGTAAAAAAAAATTATAGTTTCTCGTCCCCGCCCTCATCCTTTTTTGCTGCCTCCTCCTTTTTTTTGATATTTGATATTTTTTCAAAAACGTTTTAAAAAAATGATTGAAAAATGGGTAAAAATGCATTTTACCTTGGTGTATTTGCTTGAAACTTTCATTTGGAATATATCAGAAGCTTTAGTTTGGAATAACAAAAGCTTCTTAATTTGTAGACTGTAGCCACGATTGTAGATACAGTATGATATAATTTGCATATTAAAATTGTCATCAACCATGCATGCACTGATCGATACAAAAGACCGAAATCAACAGAGCTGTTGGAAATGTTTCTCAATTAATATTGACAATAATCTAGAATCTATAGGGCATAATTATTATCAAACATTGTAAATTTAGCCTATTTTGGGCATTGACACATGGAATTTTATGAATCGCTGTACAGCATTTGAATATGCGGTGGCCATCTTAGAAAAAATGTCAAATATCAAATAACAAAGTACCCCCTCCTTCTCATTTTCGAAAAATCCGGACGAGAAACTAGGATTTATTTTTAATTGGCCTTAACTCATTTTTGCTTGTAGAGGCGTGATTCATCTCTTATGTTGTCATAGATTCTATTAAATAAGTGGCAAATTATTGAAAATTAGGAGGAGAATTCTGATTGGTTCATAGTTAGCACTGTCAGGAAGATGCAACCAATGATGATTTTCATTGCCTAGGGACTGAGGTGGAGGAGGGGGCGGGGATTATGGCAGTGCAACAAATTGTTAAATTGCAGACCCGCCACTTCCCATTTTAAAGGTTACACAATTCTTGTTCTTAAATCAAATCATCCTGTGTGTCGCATAATTTTTTGTGAAGAATGTTTTAAGGGTTTTAGGGCTTTATCAATTTCTTTAATTTTTGGTTGATTAATAATGGTTATAATGTAAAAAGATGATTTAATTTTTGCTCTCATTTTTTTCGTGCTCTCTATTCCAGCTGTTGAAACGAGTCAAGAGGATGCAAGAGAATTGGCGAAGAAAGTCATGGCTGCTCAGGTACTTGTATATATCATATCATGTGCATGACAAATAACTAAATGATCCGGTGTTGGCCGAGGTGAATAGACCTGCAAAGGGATAAATTAGGCATTTGAGTTCATGTGTAGTGTATTATAGTCCAGAATGGGGGCTGTGCATCAATAGTGTGCATTAATGCCCCCCCCCCCCAAAAAAAAAAAAAATCTGAACACTTTACAGCTCATTACAGAGCTACTAACTACTAACTAGTAGGATTTTGTCCTAATTTTTTAATGATTTTTCAATAGCAAAATGAGAAATATACGGCCCAATTCTGAAGAGGAAACAGTTATTTCTTTGTACTCCTTATTCAAGGCAAACAAATTTACCTGTGGTAGCATTTTATGGATTTTAAATAACAGGTGGTGTCCTGTCTACCGAATCTCAGAATGAATGGTGGTACCACCTCCCTTGTTCTACAGACAAGAGGTCCCAGCATATAAACTATTACTAACATATTAGATAGATGTGCACATAATATTAGACTTCGTTAAAAAAGCGGTTTGTTATTCTTCTGCAGCATGCCAAGTTATCAAAGCCAGAGAACAAAGAGAAAGGTTTCAAGAGATCTCGCAATCTGGAGAGACATCGTAGAGACCCAGACAAACCTGTTAGTGCCGCTCCGACGTACAGGCCCTTCGATGCTACCAAATCTGGTCTGAGGGGCTCCGATGAACGATCTTCATCTCCTGGCATCGATTCTCCCAAGAAGAGTCTTTATGATAGGTAAGGAAAGAATTAAAAAAAATTTGGATGAAAGTCAGGCATACTTTAGTTCAAATATCACAAGTAACGATTGATAGTGTGGATCACCAGTAGGATTGTTGGCCTCCGGGGTCAGTATGTAGCGTGACAGTATCTTTGCTTTGTGTACTTGTTATTGTGTGTGATGTAGTGTGCTGTCAAAAATAAACTAACACACAGTTTTTGTCTTGCCTGCGTAGCAGAATCGAGACATAGGCGCCGCTTTTTCCGATGGCGGCGTCAACAATTTAGAATTGCTCTAAATCAAAAACCCCTTGTTCGATTTTCATCAAACTTGCACAATAGGTCCATTGGGTAGCCCAAATAGTGCAGAGCAATTTTCAGGTCATTATCTAGGTCAAAGGTCATCTGAGGTCAAATTTTCGAAATCTTAACCTGAAAACTTAACCTTGGCTCTCATTTCAAAACCCCTTG
>BQKZ01001765.1:68441-111327 GCA_036244855.1 Temnopleurus reevesii
ATTTAACGGTCAAATTCAAATTTTAAAAAGAATTCGCTCGTAGAAAATTATGCCATGATCTTGAAATGTGTATACAAACTATATGTCATGGTATATATCCCCCAAATTCACATTTTTGTAATCTTTACCAAAACTATACACAGGCTTTAATATCTATCATGCATATTCAGTGAACGGTAGGCAACTCTGTATCATTGCATGTTGTCGGAAATTTACATTTCCTATTTTTATGGAAATCCAAAAATCCAGGCAAAAAACAAAATAATTACTATGAAATGGCACAAAAGAAAATGGTTAAGAAGTACTTCCAAGAACATGGGAAAACTGAACAATTCTTACTTTTGTTTTATTTCCTGGGGTTATTTAGTGGTTTTATATCGACTTTCTTTTGGACTTGCTCTTTAGCACAAATATGATAAAGAATTCCAAAAATATACACGGCATAATGATTAGAAATAAATGATTGTCTATGAATTATAATGACGTGTTAACCAATTTGATCTATACTCAGAGTACACGTTTATATTTCTTTAAAATGGATATAATTGAGATAAATAAATACCTAAATATACAATTAACTTCATATCACAAAAGGAACAACGGAAGAAAATCATTTAAAGCCTTTGTCACATATGCACCCTGACTGAAGGTGATTCAACACGACTCTTTGTTCAGGGGCAGTTGACTCTTAACTGAACGATGAGTCGTGTTGAATCGGGACTTTTATGTGACTGGGGCTTAAAACCAAAATTCTACACTTAAAATTGCTTCACATGATTTACCACATTAAAGAATGGATATAAAATGTATAACATTATTTTGGGCAAGTATGTTGCTTGGGACTATAAATTTCAACCAAATATTAAATGAACAAAAGATCAACACTTTTTATTTTTGCATACAGGTAATCACATAAATTGACCTCTGTTTAACTCTTTTAAGTCAAAGAAAAAATGAGTGATTAAACAGGACGACAATTCTTTAATTGGTAAATTCCTCTTACAAATCTCACGACGGACCATTTTGGAAAGGTTACAGCGTACATCGTACATTTTAGACCAATATCCAAGTCTAGGGCAGCATTTCCATTTCAATAAATTTCTAACCACAGTAATCTTCAATTGCCCACAATTCAAACAATTCTATTTTTTGCATTTACATTTTAAAACGGAAGCATTCACATGGAACAGAAAATAATAGATTTTAGATAAACTCAAATCAATTTACACCATTCAAATATTCAATTTGATAAAATTCATTGGAAGAAATAGAAATATGATCATAATTCTATGCCTAAAAGCTAAGTTCCATCATCACTGCTGTTATATATGCTAGATCACCAATTTCTGCAAACACAATTCTCACCACCGACAATAAATGGAAACTAAGAATCACAGATGGCACTATGCAGTTATCACCATTAAAGAAATCATGTGAGTCGGGTAACGCACTTTTGGTTACAGATATTTGTGCATTCCTTTTTGCTTGGATTTAGATTGAGAAATCACGTTTTTTTAACACTTTATTTCAAATATTTCCAGATATTAACAATTGTTACATCATGGGGTGTTTCTTTGATGTAACACCAAGTACATGTACCTCTGATGATGTTGAAGGAAGAAAAATGGCATTTTTCCAACATGACAGACGTCGCACGTACATTAGTTTCCCAAACCAAAAGACATGTCTCTAACTCTAACAGAGGCGCCGTGGTGTAGTGGTCATGACTCTCGCCTTTCAACCAAAGGGTCGAAGGTTAGAGTCCCACCCATGGCGTTAAATTTCCTTTAGCAAGAAATTCATCCACATTGTGCTGCACTCAACCCAGATGAGGTCAATGGATACCTGGTAGGAATATTTATTCCTTGAAACGCCAAGTGCGCTAATAAAGTGGCTGCTGGGCTAAAGCCAGGGTAATAATGCTGCAATTGTAGAGCGCTTAGAGAATTCTTCATAAAGAGTTGATAAGCGCTATATAAAAGCCATTCATTATTATTATTATTACATACGGTTTTCGATTTCAATCAACTTTGACGAAGGGCATGTTGACCAGAAGTAGTACGTCATAGTTTTGCGCGTCTGCTCATTGTTACGTCACATCTAGTTGCGCACGTAACAATAATCAGACGCGCAAAAGTATGACGTACTACTTCCCGTCGACTGTGACAAATGAAATAAAAACCTCCATATTGCCTATTGTCAGCGGCGAGAATTTCAGGTATATGGGACTACTACTTGGAAACTAATTCAATTCCTACCACATTGTACATCTATCTACCGATGAAGTAATACGACATCTAACCTGAGAGCTCATGGAGTTTTTTTTTAGTTTCAATTGACAATTTTAGAAAAAAAAAATCTTATGCATCTGGTAAAACTTCCAAAATCACCACATGTGTCAGTTGACAGGCATTTGTAATCTAGTGATATCATTTGGATGCTGCTAAGTGGTTAATTGAACAAAATGATGCATTAGGCAAAAGAATAAAATCCACTTCATAGTTTTGTAAAAAAAAATGAGTGTGGACAAAATCTGATAATTGACTGCTTATTATCAAATCACGTTATGATGTTAAATGTTCCTTCCTTAGTTAAATCAATGTTACAGTTAGTTATTTTTTCCTTCAAATAACAAAAAGTAGCATTCTTAGCATAAGCCAAACGAGGGACAGAGCTTTTGGGCGATCAAATTTCATCTTTAACAGATGCTTAAATTGGCAACATCTCATAATATTCAATTTACATGTATCAAATGGTATGCAAAAACAAATAACTATAGCATTATCCAAAACAGATTTTGTGAAAAAATTGAAATGGCCAAGACTAACGTAGAGATAAGTGATTGTTTATTTTTCTTTTGCATTGCCAATTTAATGAATGCGGGAATGGCAACATTCAAACTGCTCTATCCGGGAAATGCAGTGCCACATTGCATTAGAAGTTGACTCAATGAATGTATTTGTCTCTTTCTTATCAAATGTGGTGTGAAACATGACAGAAGTATCTAGGATTGTAAAGACACTTCCAAAACGTCACTAAAAGAAGATACTGTCCATCTAAGGGCGATTCTCTACAAGAAAATAATAACATGTACATGCACTGTAGGCAGAAGGAGCAAAGGACTTGGACAAAATTAAAAACTTCAATTCAAGCATTCAAAAAAGCTATTACAGTGAAACCTCTTTATAACAAGATACTTGGGACCATGAAAATTACCTTGTTATAACAGGTTCCTCACTATACCAGGGAAATAAACAAAGAACTATAGAGAGCTGGGACCAATAGAATCACCTTGTTATAACAGATATCTCGCTATATCTAACCTCTTTATAACGAGGTTCCACTGTATTTCCTTTCCTCTATTTCTGCCTAGAAATGTTGAAATGGTGTCACACCAGTTTGGTGAATCAACAGGATAGCTACTTACTTCTGTGTTTATGAAAGTGTTGTGAGGGCTTGAATGAATAATTGAAATAATTCCTGCCTTATCCCAACATGATTAAACACTGATTGACAGTGTTTTACCGAGAAGCTATGAAAAAAATCACAGACATTCTCAGGTAGGAATCGGACCCACAATCTCCTGATGACTAGACAGGTGTCTTACCACTAGACCACCGAGAACCGATGGTAGTGGCGGGCTCGATTCGTGTTATAGCAGCAGGTACTGCGTAAATATCATGAATGAAGTTGTTTACTTTTTTTCCAGTCCTTTGTCCCTTCTGCTCACAATGATGCATACCAAAACAACTTAATGGAATGGATGAATATTCAGCCATGAACCTAAAGATATTTTCAGAATGACAACGCAATCATGTTGAAAACAAAATATTTGCAACAAAAAAAAAATCATAACATTTACATATTTCAGAAAAACAAAAAGTTTTGACACATAGCCACCATTAAAATTTATAATTATACCTTTGGCTTCCTACTTAATCTACGCAG
Source organism: Temnopleurus reevesii (assembly GCA_036244855.1). Taxonomy (NCBI): domain Eukaryota; kingdom Metazoa; phylum Echinodermata; class Echinoidea; order Temnopleuroida; family Temnopleuridae; genus Temnopleurus; species Temnopleurus reevesii. Next base: position 72,390 of record BQKZ01001765.1, read on the forward strand.
AGATGCCAACCACTCCTGCATGAGCAAAATTAAAGTGTGAATAGTGCAACAGCTGAACAAAAGTAATAACCATGCCCTCAGTCATTTACTTGTGATTAAAGCCTCACATTCATGAGAAAGTACACCTTATGCTTATTCATATGAAAATATACTTCTTGCATATTCATATGAAAATACACCTTGCATATTCATATAAAAATACACCTTGCATATTCATATGAAAATACACCTCATGCATATTCATATGAAAATACATGTACACCTCATGCATGTTCACATGAAAATACACCTCATGCATATTCATAAAACAATAAATCTCATGCATGTTCTGGAACGGTTGGCTTCTCTGTGTTTTTACTGCTGTCCAAATGGCAGATTTTTTAGTTTCACATTAAAATAGGGACATGATACAATAATATCAATACATATTTTCATTTTAGACAATATTCATTGGGAAACAAAAATGCCAATAATTAACAATCATTTCAACTAAAAAAAACTATTTGTCATGGTTTATGAAACATTTTGTTAGATATAAGTTCACTGCTTTAACCCTAACTTACCTGGGCTATTTCGAGAGGTGATATTCCTGGGGGGGGGGGGGGCATTTAAGGCCCCCCCCCCTTCAGATCTCGTCGGCGGATCGCGCAATCGCCATGAAAATTTGCACGTGGATAGAGTATCATGTAAACTACATAAACGCATATTCAGATTTCTAAAAAATATTGTTATTGATTTGTTATTAATTAAATATGCTAATTTATGCATAAAATCATATTTTTGGCTCCAAATCACTATTTAGAGCTTCTTGATATCTGATTGTTGGTATCACATTTCATTTCTTATGTATTTTATTGTTTTAGTAATTTCTTATGTATTTCTTTGTTTTATCGACCTTTTGTTTTTCATTGTTTTTTTGGTGGGAAATTATTCCCTACTACTTTTCAGCCAGGAAGACACTAATAATTATTTCAATTAGTTTTAGTGAAAATATTGCAATTTATGTGAATTTATTGCAAAATCCCAATTTCCATTGGATTTGTACACAAAACCAGGTTTTTGAGCAATTTTGGGCTTGACAAAATTTTTTCGAAGGGGTGTGGCTTCGCGACCTTACACGCGGGCGCGCTAAATTTGGTCTCCCCCCCCCCCAGGTAAGTTAGGGTTAAACTATAAATATTTGCACCAAAAAGAAGGGATAGCCAGTACATATCTGAATTATTATTGAGGCTCTGTCAAAGATTTTTACCAAGCCCTTCCAAGAATCTTCAACTAGATAATACTGCTACACTAAACATCATTCCAATGTCCAATAAGGGGATGTTGCTAGAAATTTGCAAATTAATTGCAAAGTTGCAGCTGATTGCACACACCAATCAGTGTTTCATGTGCATCTTGTAAAAAGTGCAGACCGTGTGTGGATGAAAATGCACAATTTACTTTGCAATTGATTGCAAATTTCTTGCAACACCCCCATAGTTTGATAACATTGTACATGGCAATCAAAAAAACATTGCAATACTAATACATTAAGATTACAAAAGTGGGGATAAATAGAAAACCCTTAGGACTTTACATACAATGGACTTTTCATACAATGAAACATGGTTATGCTACGCCCAAATTATTGCACAAAAAAAAAACATGCTCACCAATGTACAGTCATTTGCAGAAGAATAGGACCACCATTTGCATTCCAATTAACCTGCACACATTTTGTTTTCAGAAGACATGGTTTAAATTAATCCAATTTGATCTGTTGGCCAGATTTTGCTGGATCTAATACAATCATTAGAGAGAGAGAGAGAGAGAGAGAGAGAGGAGGACAGACAGAGAGATTACACTTACATGTATCAATGTTAAGCTCTTATGAATATTGAGGCAGTTCTCCTGATTACAAAGAAACTGATGTTCACATTATCATCATATATATTTCATATTTTGAGCCAACACAATAATTTTGGGTAAACTTGTACTAATTTGTGTGTAAACCTTCTTTCACAAAGACAATAAATGCCTTTTGGACCCTGCACATGAAAAATTGAACATGTAGGTGGTCCTAAACTATTGCAAATAACTAAACATCAAATATGTTACTATGGCACAAATGATGAGGGGAAACAAGAGAGAATGGAAGTGCCCAAGTAAAAGGATATACAGTATATGCACTTTGAGCAGAAGAGACAAAGGAATTGGGCAAAGTAAAAAACTTCATTCAAGCTTTCATAATAGCTTTAAGCACGCATACATTTTCTACCATATTATTCTGAAGAAAGATGTAGAATACGTGCCACACCTGTTATTAGTACTTAAACAGGGAAGTTACTTTCCTTTACATGTGAAAGCTATTGTAAAGGCCTGAATGAGAGTTGTTTCTTTGTCTGATTCCCTTGTTCCGTTTGCTCACAGTGATGGCTATTTCATCAGAGGTCTTATGCGCCTTCATACAAACATGATTGCAACATAAAACTGTCACAGCAAAAATCAGATTAAAACAAGCGCTATAGACGGATCCGGCGAATAATTGCGGACAAAAATGTGCAGCAGACCACTGCCATACACGTAACACTGAAGGGAAAGGACTGACTCTGTCAATACTATATTGATATTCCAAAAAATCAAAATTAGGATTTAAAAAATAGGAATTCGGAATGGGAGCTCAAATATCGGAATAATTCCGCCAAACTCGGAATGGTTGGCAGGTATGTCTGTGGAGAAAGCTCTAAGTTATAAGTCTCCCAATAGTATGTACCTGCAAATAGTTTTTTTAATCGGGGGAAAAAGGATGGGTACTTCTGCAATTTTTACAGAAAGTGAAGGGACAATTCGGCATAAATGCTAAACAATTGTGTCTTTGCATATTGTATTGTTGAGTGACATTTTACACTATTTTTGTGAGGTTGGAGAAAGTATATCAATCAAAATATTTTCACAATAAATCCTCTGGCTTTCCTATTTTTACATGGCACTGAATACAATCAAATCTTGTATTGATCTATTCACAATATTTACACATTGCTATTTATATACATGATTGGTAAATATTCTGTGAAGGTTTCAGCTTGGTGCTGAAAACTGGTGATCATAAGGCCCTATGGTGCACTGAGTTAAATTTTCTTGTGTCCTGAAAAGGACCTACCCGCTTTTGACACTTCAAGCCGACCGCGCACGGCACGACTCAATCACCTTGCGACTGGGTTGCGACTGGATGATGTCACTGAATCATAAGAAAGTCCAAAAACGTTGCCATCACACACCTTGCGATATAACCCCACTACTCCGTTTCAATTTTTGCAATGATCCTTTATGCTGGGCAGTAGTAAAATACCTGTGAAACTTACAATATGAAACCCATGAAATTTACGAGACGCTTTACGAACGTGAATTATATCATTATCATTGTGACGTCACAATCAAAATGTCTATATTGGATGTGAGCTTACAACTCAGTTGCAAGGATTCAACATGTCAAATCCCCGCGGCTGGCCTTCCGAGTTCCATCCAACTGTGCATGACTGGCAATCTTACAAGAGCCATGGCGTCACAACTTAACTCACCCACTTCGGTTGCAGCCGGTCGTAAGGTGGTTGAGTCGTAGCATGTGCGGCAACTTTTAGAAAACATATCACTGTGAACTTGAAGGGGGAAAATGAACAAAAAACAAAATTCTTTATTCACACCCTCAGAAAGGCTCTAATAGTAGACAAGTCCACAATCCCATTCTTGGGGGAGAAAAAATCCTTAACTATTCCTGGACGTATTCCAGAAAAATCTTATTGACTCAATCAACCTATTTTGAGGAATCTTTGGTTCCAATAATTTGAGGAGAACAAAATTCCCTAATTTTCCCCTGATTTGAGGATTATTCATTCAATTTACATTATTTTCTAAGAGTGGGAATCCTGCAAAATGATATTTCATTCTTATTATTCCGGAGTGAAATTCATGTAGATACAGGAAAACAATCATGCAAATCCACCCAGAATAACAAATTCACTTCCGTATATTTTCCAAAGAAATAGAGAACAAATGCTTTAGTGGACAACAGGGAAGGATTCTTTTGTCTAGCACGGCCACTGTGAAGGAGTTTTATAATTTGCCCACTTTCCCTGTCCAACTTGTTCACAGTTAGTTCATCACTGTAATTGTCTTCCAATACATTTTCCCCTTATTCTGTCAATTGTTTTATACATGTGCATCTGCATGTTTGAAAGAATACGTTCACATGTCAAACAAGAAAGCGATGATAAAAGTTGCCATTTTTCAAGTTCAAACAGACATGATATGACAGATAGTGCCCTAAATGAAGGGAATAATGAGAATATATGTGATACAGTAATGTTACGAACCTCGATACTGGATAATACTGCACTGAATTTACTATTCAAACACATTCTTGTACAAATCTTAGATGTTCCTTTGATATCGAATGTTTGATTCCAACTGAAGAATATTGACATCGCTATGCCACTACCACACAATTGCTATAATGTATTGTATGGGTACAAGGCTACCAAACGTTCGACTTGGAACGAGTAACATTGATGACATTCACTGTACCCTTATAATTCATGAATGATCAATGCTACCACACGTGATTCATGGTTGATGGAGGAGTGCTATGCTACAAACACTAGACTCTGAAGAAGTAGCTTGTCGACACTGCCATCATTAGATATAATTGATTATGGTACATCTTCACCAATACCTGCTGGAATTCAAAGCCTGAATCCTGTGCTATCAGCATTCCGGACTCCAATATTGGGGAAATACGGCGATACTTAAATCGCTGTCTAATTGCACTAATTAACATGAGATTCATATCACCTATAATGATTTGGTTTTTAAATCCTTTACTTCTGAATGTCAGAGGTTGACTCTGCAATCTAATTCTGGAATCTCAAAATGAGGACATTTGATGATCACTTTGTGTTTAGATCCCATTCTTCCATCAGAGATTGACTGCACCTTTGATGAACTCTTCGCCTCAGCCTTCAAAAGTGGTTGGGAGCATACATGCGCAAAAATTTGCTGCCTCTAGCCATTGCTGACAGACGTTCGACACAGACTGCAGATTGCGGAAGTTTGACGACCCCAACACCGCCACCTAATCGACGATAGTTCATGCTACCACACATACGCTATAACTCTGTCTGGAAGCCATGCTACACATGTTGGAACTCAAAAGAAGTTTGATGATGCAATCCATAATGGTTCATTGTAGCACAAACGAGGCAGGATTTGGTGAGTGTATCCTTTGCTACCTACCATTGGATTCCAAATAAGGATATTTGACAAAACAAGTTGTTACTATATATGCGATATAAGTGCCTCAGGAAGCTTGATGATGTTATCCATGATGGTCCATTGTAGCACACATGTGCCAGGATTTGGTGAGTGTATCCTTTGCTATCAAACATTTGATTCCAAATATGGATATCTGGCAAACCCTGTGTCCCATCGAGAAGCTCCCATATGCCTCATGTATCTCAAAGCCTGAGCTACCATACGTTAGGACCCCGACTGCGGAAGTTTGACGACCCCAACATGGCCACCTAATCGACGATAGTTCATGCTACCACACATACGCTACGACTTGGTGTATAGGAGCTATGCTACCAAACGTTGAGACTCGAACGAAAGAAGTTTTATGACGTTATCATGATAGTTCAATGTAGCACATATATGCAAGAATTGTGTGTCTGTATCATGTGCTACCAAACATTAGATTCCGACTGCGGAAGTTTGACGACCCCAACACCGCCACCTAACCGACGATAGTTCATGCTGCCACACATGCGCCATGACTTGGTGTCGGGATCGTAGACCTCCACTGTTTTGAGGTACGTCGTTCCGTCGAAGCCACCTACTGCCATCAGTCGGCCGTTCACCACAGCTAACCCAACCTGGAATTAAGAAAGAGAGAATTAGCAATTAGAAAAGATTGGAACGAAGTGAGTGAAAACAAACTGGTAATTAAATTGATTGCATAATAGAGAGACAAAAACAAAAACGTCTTTCAATATTAAAATAAATCAAATCAATTTTGTACAGTATCACTCCTAATTTTTTAGGCTATATTTTGGTAGCACAAAAAGTTTTTGAACTTGCCATTACTTTTCAATTTTTTTGTTCAAGAAAGATAGATATTAATAAAAACCTCATAATAAAAAGCACTAATATTATGAGCTCTTGTTATAATTTTTCTAGGGCCCTAACTCATTGTTTCAGTTGTATTTTATTCCTGATATTGATTTAAATATAAAGAGGGAAATTTGCTGATGTCAAGACCCTCATTATGAAGAGGTTCAACTGTACTAATTTTTTTAACAATCATTGAAATTTTCTATCCTTGTAACTAACTGACCAAGTGACCTGTGATTTCTTGAATGCCGATGTTGAAATTTTAACGGAAGTTTCTAATAACATTCATATACATGATCACCTTACTTTCTTATCCAAATTCAATTAAAATTTTGAATAATTTAAAATAAAGGAGAAATATTGCGCACTGACACGTTCATCAAAATCAAACAATACATAAATAAAATACAGTCAAACCAGTCTTATCGGCCACCTGTATATAGTTATCACCTGTCTACAGTCGCAGCCTAAATTGATTTCCTCCGGAAGAAAACATATATTGTAGAACCTGTTCCCTCGGGTGGCCACTAGAGACAGGTCTGAGTGTAAATGGTAAAAAATATCTCTCTCACTCACCCCGCTTCGTCTTGAATTCATAGCTACTATAGGTTTCCATGTATTGGTGAGTGGATCATATCTCTCTGCACTGCTCAATTCAGTCTGTTCGTCTCTCCCGCCCACTGCATACAGCATATCGTTGTACACTGCACAACCGAGATGTTTCCGCTTGGTACCCATCGGTGCGACAGGGGTCCACTTGTTGGTTCGAGGATCATACTTCTCGACTGTGGATGAAGGAGAAAGCGATATTAAGTGTTGTTTTTCATTCGCAAGATGCTTCGCTTGGTGCCCATCTGTGCAACGGGGGTTTACTTGTTGGTGTTAGGATCATACTTTTCAAATGTGAATGAAAGAAAATGACATTCAGTGTTGTTTTGAATTCCGACGTCTGATTAAAGTATCGTTTGGGGAGGTTTTCATAAAAAAACTTATGATGCGTTCATATCACTACATAATCATTTGGGTGATTCCATCAAACATCATGGTTGAAAGCACTGATATGGCAGGCTTTTATTACTTGTCTTTATTAATGTCTTCTTTCTCATTCTCAGTCAGAAAGAAGATCAGATTGGACATGGTTCAATATGACTCATCGTTACGGGTAATTAACTGTTAATTGAAGCTATATAAATAGATGCAATTTTCCTTGATTACAAATTGAATAGTTATATAAATATTAGAGTTGGATGTATAAGGTGTACATTATGGAATTGCCAACTTCTTTCAATAGTGAAAATGAAAATGGTTTGTGGAACCTCGTAGGGCGTGTTGCTTCAAAATTACGATCGATTACAATTTGCTGTTGATTAGCAAGCACCAATCAAAACCGTTGTTACATACACATCTTGTCAAAAACACAGACAGTGCCTGAATGAAAATGTGAGTTCGAATTTGCAGCTGATTTGTGATCAATATTTGCGATTCATTTGCGATCAACCCCCCCCCCCCCATGCCTTGGAGGGAGGGGGTGATTTACAGAGCCCCTCATAACCCAATTTCACGATATGAAAACCCACTTAACCTCCCCTAAAACTCTTTTTGAAAGCCTCTAGGAGAGCTCTTTATAGCTCCCCTAAAAATTCTTAACTTCAGTGAGGGCACAATGAATCCTAAACTTCCAGCGTTTGGAGGCGAAGTCACATCAGACCCTCCAACAGCATAAAGGAATCTCCCAAGGACAGATACGGCCACCCTGAGTCTTCTGGTGCTCATGGAAGCTACTCTTGTCCATCGATTGACATGAGGTCCATTCCTGAATCTATATGATTGAGCACTTACCGGTATTTAGGGGTGAAGTTCCGTCAGAACCTCCAACAGCATACAGGAATCCCCCGAGCACAGCTACAGCCACTCCTAGTCTTCTGGTGCTCATGGAGGCTACTCTTGTCCAACGATTAGCGTGAGGTTCGTACCTGAATATGCATAGAATAAAAGACATTTAATAGATTCTTATCTTATATAACTTATAAAACAATGATGATGATGATGATGGTGAAGAAGAAGGTGATGATGGTAATGAAAATTATGACGATGATGATGATAATAATAATGCAGATAATAATAATAATACAGATAATGATGATGATGGTGGTGATGGTGGTGGTTAGGATGGTGGTGATGATGATGGTGGTGGTGGTGGTGGTGGTGGTGGTGGTGGTGGTGATGGTGGTAATGATGGTGGTGGTGGTGGTGGTGGTGGTGGTGATGGTAATGATGATGATGATCGTGATAATAATGATGCTGCTGATAATGAAGGTAGTGATTATGATGATGCTGATGATGGTGACTATGAAGATGAAGATGATGATGATGGTGATGATGATGATGGTCACTATAATGCTGATGACCATAATAATGATAAAGATAAATAATCCTAATGATATGATGTTGAAAAAGATAAAGATAATGGCGACAATGAGACAGGAGACACGGCATACAAATAGCCATCTGAGACTGCCATGCCTTTACAACAATTTGTGCTTCATTAGAAATTGAACCCATGGCCCTGTAATTCATAGCCCCAAAACGCAACCACTAGACCATAGCATTTCCATATTATCTGCCATGATGAAAGTAAGCCTTATCTTACTTACCTTTCGATAATGTTAAACAGGAGACGCCGCCTTGGCCTCTTAATGCATACATATAGCCGTCCAAGACCGCCACACCTACACTACAATTTGTGCTGAATCAGCAATTAAACCCATGACCCTGTGATTCATAGCCCAAAACGCAATCACTAGACAATGATATTTCATTATTATTGAACATATTGTTAAAACAAGGAACGCCGTCTTACCCTCCTACAGCATAAATATAGCCATCCACAATTTGCCATGTCTACATGACAATTTGTGCTGCATCAGGAATTGAACCCATGACCCTGTCATTAAAAGCCCTAAAACACAACCATTAGACAATGATTTTTCACTATTATCTGCCAGAGTGAAAATACATAAAGACAGAAACAAAGTGAACAGTATCCTAACATGTCCCACCAAAGCATATATGTAAAACACATGCATTTCCATTGGACGTGGTGGGACACTGCCAACTTTATTTCTGTTCATACTGGTATGTAAGGTTAATCTTACCTTTCGACAATGTTTAGACAGGACACACCATCTTGCCCTCCTACTGCATACATATAGCCATCCAAGACTGCCACACCCACACTGGTCCTGCATGTACTTGTAGGTGCAACATCACTGCTCCATTGGTTTGTCTGGGGATCATATCTACAACAAAAGCAAGAGAAGAAAAATGAAGACCTCTAAAACTTTTAGACAAAAATATGGTGGTACTGCTAAAAAAACGTACTTCCCCTTGGATTGTGTGTCACAATTATCATAAATAATCAGTTAATTCTATGAAAACATGAGTTTGGAGTAGGAAAAATACTCATATTCCTCCCTCCAAATCCATAATACACTCACTGTAAAGGGGAGGGGGTCTGAAAATACACAGTAAATTCTTCTTCAGTTTTAATTCCTTAAAATCGTATAATCAGCAAAGACAAAGTAATTATTTTATCAAATCATAAAAAATTATGATTAATCTTGTATCAGATTATAATATGGCGCAAGATAAATTATTATTTTGTATGATTTAGTACAAAAATAGCTTTGTCTTTGTTGATCATTTCCAAGATTATAATATGCTGCAAGATTAATCATTACTTTGTATTTAATCATACAATATAATTATCAATCTTGCAACACATCATAATCTGATACATAAAAATTAGCACTTTACAAATTCAAATTAGCAATACCATTAACATGCATTTACCTTTCAATACTATTAAGATATGATGAACCGTCATGGCCTCCAACTGCATAGAGAAGGTCGTCTAGTACAGCGATACCTACACCACAGCGCCTCTTACACATCGGTGCAACCATTCTCCATTCGCCGCTCTGAGGGTCGAATCTCTCTACGCTAGAGATTGCATCTCCGCTGCACCAACCACCAACTACAAACAGAAACAAAATAATGAATATAACGATAATGATAGTAATTATGATAATTAGAATTTGCACACTATAAACAGAGGTGCCAACACCACAACAATTCTTGCACTGAGTGAAACCCATCTTCTATCCCCTGCTTTGAGTGTCAAATCGCTCTACTCTAGAGATGGCACCCACATTGCACCAACCACTAACTAAGAAGAATGAAAATGAATATGGTAGTGCTCATGGTGATGATAATACCAATAATAATAATAATGACAATTTGCAATTGGAGACCTCAAGACTATGAGATTGACAAATGAAGAGGACTACTGAACCTCTCATTCGGCTCTTGAAAGTGGCTCTGACAAAGAAAGGATCAACCCAATACAGATTTTCTGTAAAAAGGTCTATTGTGAACATGGCAGGCAAAGAGACCGGATAATAACAAGAACCTCTTGTTATACCATATCATTACATATAAGTAATTAGTCCAGAGATTCTGCAATGAGTGAAAAACAGGGCTGTGCTTCCCTGAGCTATTTGAAGATCATAGATCTATGCACGACTGATAACACTTCTCAGGTTACCACTAACAAAGGGATTTTCATTGAGCGAAGAAAAGAATCACAAATTTTGTGTAGTATTGCAAAGCTTTATGAAACAAATGTAATGGGTTCAAATATGTTTGGCGAGGTATAAAGATGCAAGACTTGACAAACATTTGGCGAGGCCATACTGCAATAAGGGCTCTGACTGAAAAAATATGTTGGCTTTTAAATTAACATACCAGCAAAGAGGACCTCTCCACATCGTATTGGTTTCCTTGGTCTGGTTCTTGGGCCTTGCATCAACGGTCTCTCCTGGGGCAGGAGCAGATAGTTCTTAGCCTCGTCTACCAGATCCCGGCAAGCTTCATCGCTTCGTATAAGCAGGTCTGAACTCACTGTTCCTACTAGGAACTTAGGGTTTAGTAGAGGAAGCCTTACATGTTGTAGCACCTGCGAATAAAAATGAATTAAAAAACTGTCATTGAGTCATGAAAAGGTTTTTTGCCGCTTAACCCCTTTGCCTCATAGACAAAGACATGTAAACATAAGCAAAAATTGAATTCTGTGATGGTGGCGTCACACAGAGACAATTCAGCTTTCAAATGGTTAGGAACATCAACCTACTTCAGCTACGTGCCTTTCTCTTTGGAATATCTGTTCATTCATGAGATGATGTCTTTGTAGACCTGCTCTTCACTGTATGTACCATGAATCACTACTTTTAATGAGTATAGTACTTCACTGCATGTACTCTAACTGTGAATATTTTCAGTCCAGAACGAATTTATCGTATGAAATGGTATTTTACTTCTTGCTATTTTCTTTGTTTACTGTGGTTCACTGTGTATACTGTGTGCTGTGGCTCACTATGGACTTACCTCAGATAAGTGTGCCCGTCTATCTGGAATGCTGTATTTCACCCATGAGATAATTGTATTGTAGACCGTCACTGTGTATACTGTCATTTGTTAAATGACTATAAAGCACTGTGGTTCGATGTGTGTACTTTGGCTCACTGTGAGTACTATGTACTGTGGTTCACTGTGTGCACTGTGTACAGTGGCTCACTGTGGACTTATCTCAGATAAGTGTGCTCGCCTCTCTGGAATGCTGTATTTCACCCATGAGATAATTGTATTGTAAACACACCCGTTCTTTACTGAATGTACCAGCTTTAATAAAGGTTTGCGATTAATCGCTATTCGATTTTGTGATCAATTGCAAACTTTATTACATGATTTGCCATAGACTTGCGATTGATACAGATTAGCAATTAATTGCAAACCTTTATATTACAGGGCCCTGTGGTACACTGTGAACTGTGGCGCACTGCATACTTACCTCAGATAAGTGTGCTCGTCTATCTGGAATGCTGTATTTCACCCATGAGATAATGGCATTATAGACCTGTTCTTCACTGTGTACATTGAGTTCATCACTTGAAATGATTTCCATGAGTTGATTCACCGGGAGCAGCATGAACTCCTCGCTCTCCATCACCTGCAAATTATATGAAATAAATGGCCAGTTTACTACTATATCAAAATTTACGACAGTTTCTTGCAGGCGATTATATGTGATAAATATTACTTAGGCCGGTTAGTACAGAATTATTTTGCTTTGCACATTTGAATACCGGTCGCAGTTTTAGACACTGAAGAAACATTTACAACACTTACAATACTTGGAATCCAATTAGCATATATTACTTGTTGCTATGTTAGGCAAGCCTCTGTCAATGGCCACTCCTCTTGGAACGCAGAGCACAGTGCAAGATGCTAATGATGCACCACATCATCAACCTGCATACGGACTTTCCCCAGACATACCTGGTTCCGGTATTAACATCGCACCGTGGACACACTTGGCAATTCCAGATACCTTTTGCACGTACTCTCACCTATCAGAAGTCCTTCTTTCCGGACTCTATCAGGTTATGGAACTCCTTGCCAGATGAACTAGCCAACACTACCTCTGCTAAACTCTTCAAGCAGGAGATACATAACATCCTGCTTCGTTAAGAGAGGAGCAATGATTTTTAGCCGCACATAGTAAATGTAGATTTTTATAAAGCACTGTACATACACCACACAAGACCTGCCAAAAGTACGACAATACACCAGATGGTGGACTGTACTCTACAAGAAGAAGAAGAAGAAGCTTTCGGGTAGTCAAGAATAACCTTTGCGTAAATAAGAATGCATCTATCAGTAAGCCCGCCTATTGCTCTGTATTGTGCTATCAAATAGAGACAGTGATAATCTGTCATACCTGCACATGAATACAGCCCCCTTCATTCAGATCTCTATTATCCGGGTGCACACAGAGCTCTGATAATTTTGCCTATGTGTCCATCTAAAGCCAAGATTCTTGTCCATTTAAAGCCAGTAAGACAGAATTTACTACTTTTTGGGAACCACTGTATTTAAAACAAATTCATATTCTATTTTTGTTTGAACACATTTTGAGTGAATTTGTTACTGACTTTATCCCAACACTAAAAGTTAAATGAAAGCTTTGATTGCAGGACAGTCGGAGTGATTTCAATAATCTATGAGTACTGCAGTACGGTGTTGCAATTTCTTACATGTAAAAACTTATGCTAAGTCATAAATAAATCCTTACAGATTATAAATCCATTTACATGTATTACAGCTACCAACAATTGCAGGTTTTACTAAATTTTGTTATTCTTGTCAAAAGATATTCTGAGTGAGATTGTCAATGACTCTATTCCTATAAGGAGGAATATCGCAAGGTAAGCTTTGATTGAAATAAATTTAGCAATATTCCTGCTGGTTTATAGTAATTTCTTATCTGTGAAAACTTACAGGTAAAAACACTCAAAAGGTTAGCTTTGATTGAGTTATTTTTGGCATGTTACCTGCAGGTTTCAGTAATTCTTACCTGTAGAAACTTATGCTGAGTGAACTTATCTGCAACTCGCAATAAATCCCGACAGGCATGGGTATCTGCAAACGCTCTGATTCCAAGACAGTTGGACGGATCGAGCTGTCTCTTGAGAAACTCGCAACAAGCCTCCTGGATCTCCGAGAGCTGCAGCAGGCAAGCGGCAGGTAGTAGAGTCTGTACATTGTTCTCTTCAACAGTCACCGTGGACGTGTAGGCAAAGTCCACCAACGCTTCCATGGCGCGCTCATCAATGTCCCTGATCGCCACCTCCGTCTGCCGGCTCTCCGCGAGCTCCCCGGTGAACATCGCCCGGAAGTAGGGGCTGCACGCCGACAGGATTATCCGGTGCGCGTATATCTTCTTGTCGTTGACGTTGATGACGACGTCGCAGAGTTCTCGCTGCTTGCGGAGGATGTTCGTCATCTCGAGGGTGTCTTTCGGGTGACGGTCGGATACATAGACAAACTTGGCCTGCTGAGGCTGCGTCTCAAACACTTGCTGCGCGCCAGCCATCGTTGTCGTCATGGAACTACAGCTCCAAGCAAACTGCAAACAGGAATTGTAGAAAACACACATACTTTTTTTCATACACATAATCTCAAGCATAGCAAGCTATCTACATCTTACTCATCATTCTTTGAGCATGGACTTCAAGTGTACCTGTAACATACTTGTAAAAGTTTAGTCTTTGCAGGGCACTACCTACTTGCCATACGTACATGGGGTACAAATCTAAAAGTCAGGCAAATATTTTAAACAATCACTTGCCTGATTTGGCAATTAACAAGTTTTTACAAATAGAACTGGTTCATGCAAGTGAACTAAATGAAAAGTGATTACGAGTATCTGTAATCAGTTTTCAATGATCACGTGGATGTCTGGTCAGTGTTTTCTGTAATCTGATTGATCAATTGGACAGCGACAAAAAAGGAAGATTTTTCTGTCGTAAGTTCATTATTTCATTGTTTTTTTACAATAAAGTTGCTGAATTTTGGCACCAGATGAATGTTTTATTTATACAGTTCTAGTTGTGCAATAAGTAAATCGCAGCTTTACTATGGATCACAAAGAAATCTTTGCGTCATATTTTAACACACATATCTTACAGCCATAAAACTTGTCTCATTTGAATCTCCAGGGGACCCAACAAATTAACGATACATACATTTTTTCCAAAAGCTTTTAGAAAAGATTTTAACAGGAAATTTAAAAATGTGCCTGTGTTGTAAGGTATGCTATATTTTCTACACAATTCTTCTTTGCGTAGTTCCCGCTGGAATTTTGGATAGGATCGATTCGAGAGTGACCAAGAAACCCAATTAGTGACCTTTTACCCCAATTCGGATGTTTAAAATGAGCGTCATTCATTGGTTCCTTTAATATTTAAATCAGACTGCCTACGACTACACATATTTCTGTCTGCTAGTCATGTCAAGAGGAACATACAATCTCGTGTTTTGAGTGAAGGTCAGTCCACTCGTAGTCTATTGTGGGGAAAGGCAGCCCAGGAACTTCAGTGAAGTTCCAAGCTAAAATTGATATATAGGATTTAAAAAGGGGTATTTTGGGGGGATATAAGATCATTTATCCTGCTGCTACACAGGTGATATGACATAAAGCTCTCTAGATGAGTGACAATGTTGAAAATGTAAAACACCTTTCCAGAGAGCTGTTCGTAGGTAAGTTAACTTGCCCTGATTTCGCTTTCCTTTTTTAATTGAAGATGCTGTTAACTTTGTCTCCTCTTGTACCTATCCTCAACCACAATAATCCTCCTTAATACGCAAAACCAACACAAAATTCCAGAACTAGAACCCCTATAAATGAAAACGGTATCCAAATTGACCCATTAATATACTCATTAGGTTTCAGAAGAGTCATCCTCCTACCAAACCCTGATCTAACACGCCCTGACTCAGATAGCTTAACCCCACAGCCCTCCGTGCTAATGCACTTTCGTATCCAGCCAGATGTGTATGGCGCTGTCATATTAATTCGCTCATCATATTAATTCGTACATCATATGAATTTCTACAAAATCGATGAAATATTACAAATCTGACATCACCATCGTAAAGAGCATTGTTTATTTGCCTAAATTGGACATTTTCTCAGCAAAAGGACCAAAAACAATGAAAATATTGCCAAAAGATCAGCAGATTTGCTTGCATTTGCAGAAAAACACGGGTCTTGCGACACTGATCACCCATCATCTGAAAGCCCACCAAATCCCAGATCTTCTTCAGTCCGGCTTCCAACAAGAACGATCATGTGTACTAACAGCAAAAGCCCTGGACCTGGTCATCGAACTCTCTCAGTCTATGAAAATGCCCCTATACATGGCTATGTTAGATGCCCAGAAGGCATTTGATAGGGTCTGGCAACAAGGTCTTCTGAGGAAACTAGAAACAACTCATCCAGCCTACACCTTGCTCTACACAATCGCAGAGTTCTACAAGGACTGCTCTAGCAAAGTGATCTGGGAGCAGACTGCTGGACCCTCCTTCAGCATCTTACAGGGCGTCAGGCAGGGAGGTGTACTATCTCCAATGCTGTACACCCTCTACATCGATGACCTGATTAAGCTTCTGAGGGAATGCAACCTAGGATGCACCATGAAAGGGCTGTATGTTGGAGTGCTAGCCTTTGCAGATGACCTCACCCTCCTCAGCAACGATCCAAGTGAACTGCAGAAGATGCTGGATACCACTCACCAATACACTCTGGACTGGAGGTACAAGATCAACCCCAACAAGAGTGCCATACTAGTGACCAAAGAGCGCCAACCATCTCACGAACATCGCTGGCATCTTGATGGGAAGCAGATTGGAGAGGTCTCATCTCACAAGCACCTCGGTATAACAAGAACTTGTGAGCCCCACTATGACCATGCAGCGGACGCAATCACCAAAGGCTACCAAGCGTTCTTTGCCCTGGTGGGTACCTCTCCGTGCAGCTCGAGACTTTTACCACAGGTAGCAGCGAAGCTCTGGACCACTTTCTGTGTGCCAAGGATGCTCTATGGTTCCTCTAGTGTGTCATTCACCAAAGCGATGCTGACTCGGCTGGATAAAGCAGAGCTACACCTATTCAAGCGGATCATTGGCCTCCCAACAACATCGGCTGATGAAGCAGTCTACCTTCTCACGGATCTACTCCCCATCAGCCTGAAAGTCCTGCAAGAAAAGCTCCTCCTCCTTGGAAGGATTCTGGACTCCAACACAGACAGGCTAGAGTACAGGCTGCTCCTCCAAGCTTTAAGTGCAAATACTACATCCATACGGGAATGGCACAAGATCCTGAGACAGATGAACCTTCCCTCCCTGGACGAAATGATCTTAGCACCAATCCGCTACAAGTCATGGAAGCGCATCGTGCAGGAAGCGATAACCGAAGCCTCCCTGACCAGACAGACCGATGCTCTAGCCAGTAAGTCCTCGCTTTCTCTCTGGACTAGGATGCCAAAACCAAAGGCCAAGGACCTGTACCCAGGACACGTTGCGAACCCCTCCCTGAGACCAGCAATAACATTCCGAGCCCAGCTCTGCTGCAACGTCTATCTAACCCAGGCGAGACTTGTCAAGATTGGAAAAGCATCTGACGACTGCTGCCGTCTCTGTCATCTCGAACGGGAAGATGTAAAACACCTGGTCGCCACATGTCCTGTACTGGAACCCCTCCGGCAAGATCTTGTGAAACGCATTTCCTCTAACTCCAACACCGAGAGCTTTCAAAAGTTTTTCCAGAGGGACCCCAAGATCTTTCTTGACTCTGTTCTCTTCCTCCCACCTGGCCCAATGGCAAATTGTACAAGAGCGCAACTGCATACGCTCATACTTTATTACATCCGCAACCTTCACTCAACTCGACAACTAAAACTCAATGAGTCTTAAGTATCTTTGGGGACAAGACCTTGAATGAAAGCGGCATAGGTTGCCGACGATCTCCGATCTCAGCGGAGGAAGGACACAAGAGAGAATCCTTCCAATTTTCGGACAGAAATCATCAAATTTGTAAGTAAGCAGACATACCATTCGATTCCTTGGTGTTTTGTGGTCAAACTTCTGTAAATTTTGCATCTTACATGGAAGCAATTTTATGGTAAATCTTGTTCAAAATGGGGTCTACGAATTAATATGACACAATTTGTTGACAATTTTCGCCATTTTCCAGCATGGAGCGATGCGATCGCTTCGTCAATCGAATTTTAATATCGCGATATCTCCGTGATTCTTTCGTAAATTAATTTTATTTTTGGAAATATTTGAAGCCTAAAATATCTAGTTTCATTTCGTGCCAAGATTTTAGAAAATAATTTTGTATCTTAAGAGATATATTTTGCTAAGTACCGCGATCCAAAAATGCTCTAGAAAAAGTATACGAATTAATGTTACCCCATCATACATCAGCGGCAGTGCCGCTGGATACAAAAGTGCATCATTATTGCCCAGCCCTCTTCCTTTATCCTTAACTTCATCCTCCAAATTCATACTGTACGAGCATCTATTCCGAGATAGCACGGCATCCAGCACGGGATCCAGCACAGACACCATCAAGAACTAGCCTTCAAACAACATTTACGCGTAGCTGACACGTAACACTTGACTGTTTCTGTCCCTCCGCTGCTCTCGGAGATCATCCCAGTTAGGGCTGGTAGATAGATCCTTTATAATATGCGTCCATAGGATAGGGTAGAGGTTAATTGGCGTTCAGTTCATAATCAAGGGTATTTAAACGGGACAGGTGGATCTTGTGTATAAAGAACAGGGATTTCAGTAGCGGTGGGAATACCGGGGATTGTGGGAATGAGGGTCGTTCTGGTAAACACCGTAGGGAGGGATGGATCAAAGCGAGATAGGGCATCAGGGTAATCTTCAAGCGTTTTGGTGATGAGGGATATAAATTCTGATCTAGCGGTATCGTGGGAAGGACAGTAGGCAACAAAGTGACTGACGGATTCTTCCTCAATCTTGCATAGCCGACACGTTGGATCGTTGGTTTTGGCAATTTTGACAAGTCTGGTCTGCAGCAGGTATGTGGAAGAAAGGAGTTGCGCTCTCACTGTAAGAGCCTTTCTTATCAGGGATGATGGAGGGTCCTTGGGATAGAGAGCATCTGAGTCCACAGGTAGGTGGTCTTTCCATAGTTCCAGGGTTGATTTGGACTGGACAGCAGTTTCAATCTCCTTGTTGAGAGTCTTTCTGGTTGCGGCCTTGATTGTGCGTTTCCATTGTCTGTATGAGGGTGGGTATGTGATAAGACTCTCAAGTGTTGGTAGATCGTATTTACTCAAGGTGTGGGCAAAAACTTTGACGGTAGGTGTACATCGCTCTGAGGCAAGGAGAAGGATTCGGAACTCGAAGCGACCTCGGTCGATTGAAAGGACTTGTCCAAGAAGAAGGAGTCTGTCTAATTCAATCTGCATGGAGATCAGCAGCAGGTCTGTGAGAAGATAGACAATCTCATTTGCTGCAGTTCTTGGAACACCCAGAATCCTTTTGAAGAGTTGAAGTTGGGCTCTGTTCAACCTCTCCTGCATTGATTGGGTGAACTCCGATACAGAGGAATAACTGCAGTGAAAGTCAGACTCATCTTTCACACACACACATACTCAAGAGTATGAATATATAACGTATGTATGATTACAAAATTCAAATAAGACAGCCAGAAACTTCAATTCAGAGTTATTTGTAATTTCTAAGATCTTTTGCAAAGGTTAACCAGTACTTTATTTCTCCAACATTTTCATCCATACGTGGGACCGAATTCAATAATTGGCTTCCTTACTGAAATGATCACACAATCTATGGATCGTATTTTGCTTAAAATTGTGAGCTTTCACAATTGATAGTGATTCATAACACAGATTAAATACCGAAGCATACTTACAGCTTAAGAAGTAATTTAATCACGTCTCATAAAATCTAAAAATTCTCTAATTTCTGTGATGTTACAAGTTCTCCAGATCCCAGATTGATGACATTTTTTTTCTTCTTCTTACTGCGCATGCGTGTTGGACTATAAGTTGTTGAGAGTTGACCGCGGCAAGGCTTAACTTTATTCACGAAATTTTACAATTTACAAAGGAAAATGGTACGTAATTCGGTATTTTATTTCCAATTTTACTTAACCTAATAATAATACAAAAGTTGAATGTCTTTGCAATCTCACTTTCAAACGATACTCGTTAAAAATCACTGTTGAAAGTAACATTTTTGTATGCGTCTTGCTCGGGCTCTTTTCGTCCAGCGGACGTTCAAACGAGATATCCCCGGATCTCTGGCTAGGATGTAAGGAGTGATGATGTGGGTGCGTGTCATGTGCGTATGTGGCCTGTGCAGCTGAGGCTGTCTTGCTCCCATATCTCTCCTTGTGACTCAATATCTGTCAATCTATCTCTAAACTTCTTGCTTGACATACATATTAAACGAATCAGTGCCTCGCTGTAAATGATGTCTCCTATCATAATCATGTAAACTCCACGCACCTGAAGGAATCCTGTCCCGCTGACAGTTCTCCACACTGGAGGAAGCCAACCAAAGAAGAAGAAGACGCTGTGCACGGCCTCAACTTCTGAAGCTGTGCTTTGCTGTGTTGTCTGTGGGTGACTTCAAGTTTGGTATTAAATGCTACGGCCAATATCGCTGATAAGTTGATATGGTCATCAGGCAGACCCGGAGAATAGCGACCAGATTGCGTGCGCGCGTCATGTAAAAATTGCAAACATCGGCGGCAGAAGTCCAAAATACACACAGGTAACCATCCACAAAACAAGTCCAAAAGCGACTTTTATTACATTTTATAAACAAAATAATGGTTTTAAATGTTATTTTCTTTCCCCTCCTTTAATATTTCAATAAATCTTTTAAAAATTTAATCGATTTTGGTGTTAAAAAGTGTAAACTTGAGCCAACTTTACCAAATGTTTGTTGGTCGAATCTGGTGCAAAAATCATCGCCGACGCACTACCGCACGCTCCCATAGAATTGTACACAAATTTAATACATCACGTGCATCTGGTCGCTATTCTCTGGGTATGCCGGTCATCAGTCATTTGTACAGTCATGTATAAATTGCGGAGCTAATGCACTTTCGTATCCAGCCTTCACTGCCGCACTACACACACGAAAGGATTCATTTAAGTCAGAACGGGGCATCTCGATACTCTCGCCGCATTCGCTGTGCACGGGCGATTACGAAAGTGCATTAGCACCTAAATTACCAGTTTGGCAGTTCAAGAATACACCAAGGTTAATAAACAAAACAAGTTCCAAACTCCAGTTAAAAAGTGACTTTAAAGGGGAACTACACTCAGACATTAAATTGCTATCATTAAATGGAGAAAAATAAGATGAACAAACTGTGAAAATTTGAGCAAAATCGGATAATCCATTCAAAAGTTATGAATGTTCAAAAGTTTTGATTACACCCCTCATGGGCTCCTTAAATTGGCAAATGACCAGGCACAAAATGGCTGCCAACATGGAGAACTCTCCATTCGCTTTGTACAATTTTCTCTTTTTCTAGAAAAGTAGACAAAATTTAGCTTCTTCGGTTAAATATATTATAGCCACATCAATTCTGCAAGCATTCCAGTAAGAACGGGGTTGAATCCTCATTTGAAATATGATATTGATCCATTTTCAATAAATTTATATGCAAAGTTCCCGGAAGGAATCTTCCGGGACAGACATGCACACAAGAAATAAAAGAGGCATGCTACAACACCCTCGTTCGACCAATCATGGAATATGCAAGCTGTGTATGGGACCCCCAAACCAGCAAAGCAAAGCACAAAGCAGAATCAGTTCAGAGAAGTGCCGCCCGGTACGTATCAGGGGACTACTCCAAACGCAGCAGTGTAACCTCGATGTTAGATGAGCTAAAATGGAAGTCTCTTGAACAACGTCGAACAATAGCCAAGATGACGATGATGTACAAGATTACACATCTACTGGTAGACATTCCAACTAATCAGCTAATACCAGTCACATCAGCGACTAGAGGTCACAGTCAGCGATTTGTCATCCCCAGGGCAAGAACATCACTACTCAGGGATTCCTTTTTCCCGAACACCATCCGTTCGTGGAATGGTCTGCCCGAGTTCGTGATTTCATCGTCTTCCTCAGACGTCTTCAAGTCACGAATTGGAGAAGTCACACTCACTCTCTAAGATACACGAGAAGATCTGTAAATATTGTAAATACTTTATCAAGCGGGTTCTAGCTAAATTCAAATCATGTTAGCAAGAAATACAACCAACCAATGTTGTGCGACAATACTCCTATGAGGTCCTGCACACTACAGGAAGAAGAAGAAGAAGAAAGTGAATGAGGAGTTCTCCATGTATGACATCACAGATTATGCTGATTAGCTATACGCATGCCAATTCAAGGATGCCCAGCACAGGTGGAAATTATAACTTTGAAAATTCATAACTTTTGAACGGATTATCCAATTTTGCTCAAATTTTTACAGTTTGTTCATCTGAGTTTTCTTCATTTACAGACATTACATTATTGTCTGGGTGTAATTCCCCTTTAAATTTATATTACATTCTACTGTAGTGCAAGCCAAGAATAAGGTAATTCTTTGAAATATTATAATAATTTGTTTCTTTTCTCCTTTGCTTTCAGATTTCGAGAAATTTATTAAAACATCATCCATAGAGAGTAAACTTGCGCTTACTTTGCAAAAGTTTAATGAGTCTTGATCGAATCAAATTACAAATTAATTGCAGATGCACTGCCGCATTGTTTCTTGACTTTGGTTTGGAGTGAAATGGTGTATTTAAATCAATTATTCACAATGAAATGGGTTATTGAAAAGACTTCTGTCTACTGTATATAGCTGAATTTTTTTTTTCGCTAATTTTGCAGTTATGGCCCCACAAAAATTTCCACTCTATATGATGCACATTCATTTGTGTATACATATGTAAACACTGTCAAAAACGTGAAAATAACAACACGCCAATGTGTCAAACTGGTCAGAATCTCAAAGACATCTGTACACTAAAATATACAGTATATTTTTCCTGATTCTCTTTTAAATGATCTCCTTTGTTTTCTTTCAGCTGTTCTACTCTTTCTTCAAATCGCTGGTGGGGAAGGATGTGATTGTGGAGCTCAAGAATGATCTCAGGTAATTATAGCAGGTTCTTCTTTCCAACAGTGAAAATGGCCAACAAAAAGTACCCGGTAGACAAAATAAATGATCCTAATCTATTCTTCAGAAACAGAGATGTGCAACAGATTCCTATCGTTTCAAGTTCTTCATGAGATGATATAGAAAATTCAAAATAGTTTCCTGATCACATTTAGAACAACTTCTCATCTATCGCATATATGGGGTTAATGTCTGAAATTTACTACTCATCATAACCTTCAACTATTATTTGAGGTCTCTGTATTGTTTTACATTGAACATGATGTATTCATGTAACTAATTGATTCTATTGTAGTTCAGTCCAATGACATCTCTACATTAGTAAAAAGAGAAATTTGAACCAATTCTTCAAAGAAATGTATAACAAATTTTGCAATTGTTACATGAATACTCATATGATGGAAGTTTTTATTTAGATAGGATATATTTTGAAGGTTTGAATGGGGGTTTTCTGTTTAGTCCATTTGTTCTTATTTTTCATAGTTATAGTTATTTTTCATATTATTGTAATTGTAATGAAATAATAATATAATAATGATAATAACACATTGCTTATATAGTGCATATCACTGCCATTGCATCTCTATGCGCTTTAGAAATGAAAAAATAATAGGAGATGTACAATGGAAAATTTCAAAAATATCAATAAACTTGTGTTATGAAGTGAAGGGAACCTTGATATAGAGAGCACTGAGATAGAACAAGCTTTTATTACAACAGGGTGATTTTCTCTCTTATCATCCAATTGTATTTTTACCCTGATAAAAGTTTTCAATATAAGCAGTAATTTCTCTTACTGTGGTCTAAAGCCCAAGTATAGTTTTGATAAAGATTAAGAAATGTGAATTTTGGGGATGTTTATCATGACATATAATTCATATACACATTTTGAGACCATATCATATTTTTTTTTCACAAACTGATTCTTTAAAAAATTTGAATTTGACCGTTAAATCATATTTTGCTTGTTATCAGGCATATAGAAAGTTATTCCGAGATTTGACAATATAATGATAAAAAGGTATACACAACAATAAAATATTGAATTAGTGTCAGGGGACACGACACTGAAATGTTTTTGTACATTTTAGATTATAGCTTTTCCAGAACATTTCATTTCATATAGATTTGGAGACAAAATTTGGCGATAAAAATATTTGCTTTTACCAAAATTTTACTTGGGTTTTAACCTTGTCTGACCGGAGCGGGGAGAGGGGGAGGGAGGAGCACGATTTGCCCCATCCCCTATCAGAATAGTACGTGATGTGAAATGAATCATGCTGAAGAGGAGGCATAGTTTTCATTAAATGTAGAAATTGAACATCAAGTAAACATTTGATGTCATGATTTGAGCAGACTTTAGATTGAGTGATTTTGAATTTTATAAGTGATAATTTGATTTTTAAAATGTTGCCATGTCACCCATTTTCTCTTTTCAGTATTGCTGGCACATTGCATTCTGTAGATCAGTTCCTGAACATCAAACTGACAGACATACTGGTAACAGACCAAGAGAGATATCCACATATGGTAGGTTGAGTTTTTGAGGCCCTGTTCACATTTCATACCATACCTTGCAATCAAAATCTAAATTCCTAAATTTTTTGGTCATCTTATTATTGTGCAAAGTACTAACTTCATCAGAAATCCCAAAGTGTGAGGTGGCTTGATACCTGTCAGGAACATTATTCCTTGAAATTCAGCATGCTGCTAATAGCTGCACTCCTAAATTTAATGTCTTTTGGTATGACGCAGCAGGGAATAGAATCTGTGACCTCCTGGTTGTGAGGCGAGTGCTCTACTGATCAAGCCAACACATTGTATTTTCCAAGTATATATTCACATCACTTGGGTAGAGTGCAGTACAATGCAGGGGAATTTCACGTACCTCACAAAGTCCTACAACAATCACAAATTGAAGGAAAAAATTTATAAACCCTTTGAATAAAAACTCCACATATTTGATTGATTTTTTTTAATATACCGATCTGAAAATATTTGTTGATCAGAATTATTTCCCCTTCCATCTCTCTCCAGCTTTCCGTGAAGAACTGTTTCATCCGAGGCTCAGTGGTGCGGTATGTTCAGCTACCAGCGGACGAGTGCGACACACAGTTATTACAAGATGCTGCCAGGAAAGAAGCAACGCAGACCAAACAGTGAGCTCGATGGAGGGCAAAGATCACATGAACTGACAATATGTCGTGGAGAATGAACTCTTATCGTGAGAGGCGGAGAATACATTAGAGAGAGGTGATGGGCACCTTTTTCCAGATAACAGTACAAAGTCTGGCCAACATGTGAGCATCCGGTCATGTAGAGAAGTTTCGCTAATATAAACAGAAATGTAACACTTCAGGAGTAGAGACTTATTCTTGTAAACTTTTTAATGATTACAAATTAAGTTTATTTATATACAGTGGAAACTCGGTAGAACGAGGTGCTTTGGATCATCAAAATTATCTTGCAGTAATTTTGTTACAGCAGGGTTATAAAACAATAAGTTATAAAAAGCTGGGACCAGGTTTGTACTTCTTTGTAACAGGAATTTTGTTATATCAGATCTCTTTATACCAATTTCTACTGTATATGGGCAATTCCATGCAAATTCCATGCAAAGTGTCATGCCTGTAGCAGCAATTTCATGTAGCGGTACATATCTTGACAATTCTTGAAAGGTATAAAAGATACTCTTTTCTCGCTTTATTTTAAGAAATTCAATTGAATGGATGTAACGATGTGCACTGCTGTGTGCAATTGTCATGATACTGAACATGGAATTACCCATAAGCAGGCTGATAGGGCTATGAATGGAAAAGTAATTTGTAGTTATGTGCCACAAGCATCAAAAGATTGCTGCATACATGTAAGAAGTCACTGATATTGATTTTGAACTAAGAAATGAAATCTTCTGTTGATTATTTCTTTTTTTCATGTCACATACCGTTTTTTTACCAATTAGTCACTGGAACTAGTTTACACAGAAGTCTTATTTTTCACTGTAAGGTGTAGCATTATTGCTGTTTCGGCATTTTCATGTTATCCGTCACCTCTCCGTTCACTGCCGCCCGTTTCATCATTGCTGGCGACAGATAGCCTCTCGCTTTGACTTGTACACGAAATCTATGCGCACACATCGATACAAAAGAACAGCGGAGACAGATAGCACGATTTGGCCGCTGTTTCTAATGTGTGTTTATGAATGATATGAACTCAAACTAAATCTGTCCATAGTTGGTAGAATTGTCATCTTGAGATCATTAGGATCACGCACATACCAAGTTATCCCTACAGCCTCATGAGAAATCAATGTGAGCAGAAGGGACAAAGGAATTTGGTCAAAGTGAACAACTCCAGAAACTTTCACAATAGCTTCCTAGACATAAAAGAAAGTAACTCCCCCATTCATTGTTAAAAGCCTGATTGACATTTCTCCACAGAATAAGACTGGAGGAAAATTCTTTTGTGTGTATCTAGCTATTATGAATGCTTGAATGAAGTAGTTTACTTTGTCCCAAATCCTTTTTCCTCTCTCCTCACAGTGATTCACATCGAAAATGTTGGGTGGTTTCGGGATGTTCAGTGAGTAATGGGATGGGCGGTTCCATTGCGACACCAAAAGGTGGTGATAGTTTACTCGTCAAGAAATAGCTTACCTGGAGCTGCACCAATGTCACACTATTGGATCCAACCATTTTGAAAAGGCCAACTGACATTATGTGAGACAAGGCAAGAAGAAGTCACAGCTTTCCCATCCAGATTTAGTTTTGATTTGAATAATTCAGTGTTACAAGATGATCATGGCTATTTCAATATTTATTAGATGCACAGTCCGCTCTACTTTTTAAAAAATTAATTTAAAGAGTAATACCAAATTTGAAGTCGTATTTTGTAACAAATCATGAAAAAACATGATACAGTCTAACAGTCTCTTTATAACGAGGTCGTTGGGACCAGAGGAATTACCTCTTTATATTGAAACATTGTTATATCAGGGTCAAAATACAATAAAATACAAAGAGATGGGCCCAGGAAAATTACCTTGTTATATTGAGATCTCATTATATCAGTGCTCTTTATAACATTAAGGTTTGACTGTAGTTACCTTTGTAATTTGAATTTTTTTGAAGTTCAAAATATTTATGTGGTTCCAAGAACTTTGACTTAGGCAGAGATACATGTATGATACACATTGAAATCATTTATCAATTTCAGCGAAAAAGACTCGTGTTATACAATGTTTTAAATATTTTCATGATTTCACCTCTTTGCGTTATATTGTATTTCGCCCCCAAAAATAATGAGGTAATTTCACTGGTCCGCAAGATGTCAAAACGAGTTTCCTCTCTCCTCATTTTATGTGATTTTCTTCAGTCGAAACCTGGAATACCTTCTTGCAATATGGTGTACAATCACTATGAAAGTGATAGAAAAGAAAAGAAAATGGACAGAAGATACAACCCTTCACAATGCATCAGGGGGATGTTTCAAGAAGCTTGTCGCAGCAACAAATTAGTCAGCTTTGAGCTATCCAATAAAATCCGGGATTTTGATTTGATGAGGAGCAGTTTCCTCATGTGACTCTGGTACCGGTAACTGTCGGAGAATAATTGTTTGTTGCTGTGACAAGCTACATGAAACACCTTCCTGTTAGAAAGTGTGAAGAAGTTGATCATCCTCTTCATTTTCTGTACATGGTTGAAATACCTGAAACACGTTTTTTTCATAATTTGTAAGGAAGGACATTTGGATGTAGACCAATGTTTGATTTGCTTTATTTTCTCCAATTTCTGTGCATCATTTTTAAAGTGAACCTTCATTCTAGATGCAAAGCCCCAGTCACATAGAAGCCCAGAAGCAACATTGTTGAACTCCTTGTTCAGGTCACAGTCAACTGCCTGCAAATAAATAGTCGTGTGGAATCATGTCTGGGCTTCTATGTGACTGGGGCATAAGGTATTTATTGCATTAAGGTTCCAATACGATGAGTCAACTGTACTATGTATCAGTTTAATCCTTTGTTACATTTTCTGTCCATTCAGTTTATGTTGTAAATAAAGTGTACCCTTTGGAATACAAAGATTGTGTTCAGAAGCATTGTTTGTATTACTTATAACAGGAAAAGCCCAAGTTGTGGAAATAACTACAGTAAAAGCTTTTTTGTTATAAAGGAAAGAGATGTGTCACATACGATTTATTCCCCAAAGACCCTTATACATGTACAATATTCAATACAGTAAATTCTCTGTAAGTCGAACTTGTCTTAGAGGATATTGCTACAAAGTTACGATTGATTGCAAATCAACTGCAAATTAATTGCAAATTGAAACTTGCATTTTCATTCACGCAGTCTGTGCTCCAAACAGAGCATGCATGAAACAGTGATTTTGATTGGCGCGTACCGATCAACTGCAACTTTATAGCAACACCCACTATGTCAAATAGTTCCCTATGTTAATGGGATTTTTGTAACCTATCATATGTAACGAGTGTTATTCACCTCTTCTTGGTCAAATTTCTCTCCTAAGTCGAACAAGTTTGATTAAGGCAGACTCGACTGTAATGAGTAAATGTGTAAGTCATTATTTCTCTCTCTTTTCCCAATCTTGCACATTACATCCCTCAAGGTGTGTTGCAAGAATTAGCAATCCACTGCAAGTCGATTATTCATAGCCAATCAAATACATTGTGCCTGTGCATTCTCTAAACCTGCAGACTTCAATTTGTAACAAATTTGCCCTTTCTTGCAACACCCCATTAGTCTCAATATTTTGCTTTCAATCGAACATACATGAGTCACAGACCTTTTGTCGCAGACCTTTTTGTCATTTACATCACAACCTCTAACTCACTCATTCCTTTTCTTAGAGACCTGTCAATCAAAACACAACAAAGAGATATGTATCATGGTGTCAAGTTTTGGCTATTTTGATATTTATAAAGAATAAGAATATAATCAATATAAATAGTAGAGCATATCGACTTGCAAAATGAAGTGTCATGATATCTTTCAATTTACTGTACTTGGAAATCTTAATTATTTTTCCCCCAATTTTTCTCCAAAGAAGCGAAACCTGATAATTACGAAAAGTAATTTAACTTTGGGAAACTTTGAATAACGCCTGACAGATAGACTAGGCTGATTTGGGCAGAACTGGTTTCGGGGAGAATCAAAGAAATTGTTATTTGCTGAACATTAGACCTTGCGGTTGATATCAGATTTTCTTTAAATTTACGTCTTAAAGAGAATCATACACGATTGTTGAATGTGCTATGCCATGCAGCGCAGGAATAAATGAGATATCGTTTCATCCTCATTACAACAACGTGTGAACCTTTTGTCAGATTCTCCAACAGCTTCAACAATCGGTTGTAATACTTGAATCATCATGGCTGATATCATTAAAGGCCTGAAGCTTTCTAGAAGGAACCTGAAGGGAAAGCTTACAAGAACATTATCGGCAATGGAGAGCCTAATCACAGGGGATGCTACAGGTACCTTGCTCCAAGAATACATTGATAAGGCTCAGGAGCAGTTTTCCAGGATTGAGGAAAAACACTCGGAACTGACTGCATTGATCGAGAAAGACGAGGAGTTTGACACAGAGGAGAAGTGGATGACTGGCGTTGAGATGGATTTTGCCCAAAAGGTAGTACGGGCGAAACAAGTCGTTGACCACCGCTCACAACCCACACCTGATGTTTCACACACTTCTGTTTCACACGAGGATCAGGTAGAGTCTGTTCCAGTTACCCAGACCTCATCTGCGGAAAACTCAGTCCGTTCTTCTTATGCGCCGAAGATGGCCAGGCAAAGATTCCCTACATTCAGTGGTGACATAAAGGAATACAAACACTTCAAATCGATGTTTCATCATTGTACTCAAGGGTTATCAGAGATTGAATGTTTCTTCCAACTATCAGAAGCAATGACAAGTCCAAGAGAGAAAAGCATGGTGAAAAGTAGTATTAATGTGCACAGAGCCTGGCAAATGCTTGATGAGCACTTTGGAGACAGGGATAGAGTAGTGGATAGCTTACTCCAGGATCTCTCTGGCCTGAAGAAATATGAGCAGAAAGGAAAGGTCAGTAAATCTATGATGGCCCAATTTGTCCAGACCCTTCAGAACTTTGAGTGTCAAGCAGAAACAGTGGGCCTGTCTGGCGAACTGAACAGTAAAATAATGCTGGGTCAAATCAAGAAGAAGCTACCAGAGAACCATCGGATTGAGTATTACAAGGAGGTTCGAGAGGGTCGTAAGGAGGACTCCCTTTCAGGGCTAACGAAGTGGGTGTACCGACAGTATCTTCTACTTGAGAAAGTGAAGGGCTCATCAGAAGAAAATGCTAACCAGTCATTCAGGATTGACAAAGCCACCAAGAATTCTAACGCCACTTCACTAGACCAATCTCAAATGAGGAAAAGCAAGGGGAAACAGTTCGGTGTGCCCAAGTGTGCCCTACACGAACACTCCAACACCCACTACCTCAAGACTTGCAACAAGTTCAGATCTTTGTCTCTTCCTGAGAAATATGAGATCATGAAGCAGCATGAAGCAACATTTGCCGGCGTTGTGGTCATAATAACTGTATTGCTGGAAAACCCCCTCATGACCTGAATGCCTGTCAGTTTCCAGCTCCATGCAAAGCCCAGAACTGTGGGAGTGACAGTCACTTCACTGCAATTTGTCCGGTCATCTATGGACAAACAGCGAGGCCAGGATCTTATAGTGAGGCAGGCCGTTCTAACCCCACATCGGTGAGTGTAAAGACTGTTGCTAACAGGGATAACAGTGAACTTCAAAGCACTCTGCCAACTGTCATGGGCTACATCCGTCATGGAAATACTAAACACTTAGTGCGGATCCTCCTTGACTGTGGCAGCCAAGCGACACTACTCAGAGAGGGGATCATACCCAAAACTAACAGAGATACCTTCCAAGATTATGAGTTGAGTCTGGCTGGAGGCAGAAAGATTATCAAGAAGCTCAGGATTGCAGAATGCCACATAGAGGATCTTAGAGGGAACTGGTCCTGTCCCTTGACTGTTACGGAGATCGAGGAGCCCTGCGGTGATGCCAAGATTGTGAAACCAGAGCATCTCAAATCATATGACCACCTCAGAGACATTGAGTTTGCTACTGCACCATCAGAAACAGTCGACCTTCTACTTGGGGTTGAAAACACGCATCTTATGGTTTGGGAGGATTTCATTGTTGGTGACAAACCAGAGGATCCTGTAGCTGTGCGCAGTCCCTTCGGCTGGTTCATCCAGGGAGGCAAGTCCTCAAAGTCAACACGCCTTCTGAACTATATCAATGTATCGGCAGTCGGAACACTGGAGGAATTCATTGGTCTGGAAACTGGGGGAACTGAGCCCAAGAGATGCAAATGTGACTCTGAGTCTCGCGATAGAGACGCGATTGAGGCCATGGAACAAAGTGTAAAGCAGCGCCGAGATGGATCCTACGAGATTAGTCTCCCATGGAGGAAATCCCCTGAAGGTTTGCCAGACAACTATGACTACGCTGTGAAAAGACTGAAGGGCCTTGAAAGTCAGTTCAAGGATAGGCCCACAGATTGGAATGTGTACTGCAAACAGATGGAAGACCAATTACACAGAGGTGTCTCGCGTTTGGTGCCCGAAGAGGAGCTCCAATCTGAAAGGAGAGCAGGCAAGAATATGTGGTTTCTTCCACACTTTGCGGTGAAGAAAGACTCAGTCACAACCCCAGTTCGAGTAGTTTATGACTCAAAGGCAAGGTATCAAGGCCACTCTTTAAACGACTACCTCTCAAAGGGAGAAAACTTGAACTCAGAATTGTTCAACGTAGCCTTACGCTTCAGAGAGAACGAGATCGGAGTGATTGCAGATATTCGTAAGATGTTCCAAGCAGTCAAGATTAGAGCAGATGATGCGAGGTACCATCGATTTGTCTTTAGGGAGAACCCTGGTCAGCCTATCAGAGTATATGAACTTACCACTGTTACTTTCGGTGACAAGCCTTCACCCGCAGCCGCCATCGTCACACTCAGGCACGTTGTCGCCCAACATGCATCGAATGATGAGCAGCTTAGGAGAGTGGTGACAGATCAATTCTACATGGACGACTTGAGCGAATCAGTAGAAAGTGTCCAGGAAGGCATAGAACTCAAGTCCAAATTGACGAAGACATTGAGAGAAGGGAACTTCGACATAAGGAAATGGCAGTCTAACGGGAAGGAAATCTGTGATGAGAAAGAAAGCACAGACACTACCGTAGTCTTGGGGACTAACTGGAATCTTACGAATGACACATTGAGTGTGAAAGCGGTCCAACACTCTGAGAGTACCACGCTCACCAAACGTAAGATTCTCGCTCAAACAGCATCGCATTATGATGTTTTCGGGATGCTTTCTGGACTGTTAGTTCGCTCAAAGGTTCTTCTCCAAAAGTTGTGGCTTCTAGATCTCGACTGGGACACCCCAATTGACCAATCCAGTGAGTTGAACTCCATGATGAGGAACATCAACAGAGACCTTGAGGAGATACACAGCATTGAGATTGACAGATGTCTAATCCCTGAGCCTTACAAGGGAAAGAGACCACTACCTCCCGTGTCCATGCATGGTGCCAGTGATGCCTCAGAGGACGCCATGGGGTTTGCTGTATGGTTGAGGTGGGCACCAGATGACAGCCAAGAAGCTCAACTTTCCTTCGTTTGTGCCAGATCAAGAGTGACGCCCTTGAAACAGACAAGTATGCCCAGGAAGGAATTGCAAGCACTACTTCTCATGTCAAGACTAATGGTCACTGTCAAGGCAGCCATTCGCTTTGCCATAACTGGATGGAAGATGTGGACAGACAGCATGACGGCAATCAGTTGGCTTAGAGGGCAGTCTAAATCATTCCAGTCCTATGTAGCACATCGAGTTGGCGAGATTACCACAGAGTTCGACCCCTACAGAGATCTTGCCTATGTGCCCTCGGAACTCAACCCTGCTGATCTGCTATCCAGAGGGGGCACGGCTGCGGACATGAAGGAAGTCATCGAAGGTCCACAATACTTGAGACTCCCTCCTGAATCTTGGCCAGAGACACCAGTGAACATCCCAGAGAGAAAGAAGGATCCGGAACGGAAGAAATTCCACTCCAGGAATACCAAGGCCCTGGGATTGGCTGCTGATGCTGCTGTCAAGAATTCTCCAATAATTGATGCCACCAAGTTCTCCAGCTGGTCCAAACTACAGATGGTCACAGCCAGAATACTCTCTCTTAAAGAGATTCCCCGAAAGCAATGGTTGAAACGATTCACCAAGCAGATCTCAGAATGGCCTTCCAAAAAGACCATCAAGGAAGCAGAACTGTACTGGGTCAAACAAGCACAGAAGGAGATTGATTTCAATGACCCAAACATTCAGAAGCTTGACCCATTCTTCGACGAGGATGATGAAGTTTACCGTGTTGGTGGACATCTAGGTAGAGCACATTCGGCACCCCTACCTCCTGCCAAAGAGAAGTCATATCAGCTACCTCATCATTAGTGACAGACACTTGCATGCCCTCCAAGGTGGTCACTTGAGGACAGCGAGTGAAGTCAGGAAGAAGTACTGGATCGTAGGAGATGTAAATCTTGCAAGACGTGTAGTACGAGGCTGCATCACTTGCAGAAAGCACAGAGGGAAACCATCACACCAGAGAATGGCAGATCTACCAGACTTCTGGGTCAGCCCTTGCTCACCACCCTTCAAAACCACTCTGGTGGACTACCTTGGTCCAGTCAATGTGAAATTGAATCGGAATACCAAAACGAAGGGGTACGGTGCTCTGTTTACCTGCGCAGTCACCAGAGCTATCCACCTGACAGTAGTTCAAGACCTCTCAACTCAAGCATTTTGCAAGCCTTGGAAAGGTTTGTGAATACTCGAGGAGCACCAGCTGTGATGGTTAGTGATAACGCCACTTGTTTTAGAGGAGCTGACAACACCATCAACGAACTTAATCTGAAGTTGAACCAGACACAAATCAGGGAGCATTGTCTACATTACAACGTTCAATGGAGATTCGGACCGCCTGGGGGACCTCACCACCAAGGAGCTGTTGAACGCATGGTTCAGGAGGTGAAAAAGGCGATGAGGCATCTCGTGAAATCGGATCGTCTTACGTTTGTGGAATGGGAGACCGTCTTCTGCCAAATCTCAGGCCTCATCAACAGTCGTCCCATCACTGCGATGTCATCATCACCCCTTGATCATGCGCCACTAACTCCCAACCACTTCCTAATTGGGAGAGGAGACCTGCCTTGTCCTGACATCCCCTGTGAAGACTACAAAGGGGATCCTCGGAAGCGTCGAGAACTGTGCAAGCAAATGGTCAAAGGCTTCTGGCGTAGATGGATGGAATGCCTGCACAAGTTGTCACCACGTCACAAGTGGCAACAATCCACAGAATGTCTTCAAGAGAAGGACATCGTACTTGTCATCGGAGAAGAGAAGCAGCGCGGTTTCTGGAAGATGGCGGAGATAGCCAGTATACACCCTGGAGAAGACAATCTAGTTAGAGTAGTGACTGTAAAATTCGCTGATGGTAAACGCGCAACCAGACCTGTGACGAAACTCATTCTGTTGATGAAGAAAGATGAGCGTTCAGACGTTTAGAGAAAAAAGACTCTTTCCGAACTCTGAAGAAGAAAAAGAAGAAAGAAGTAGAATATGGACAATTCACCCTTGAAGCTTAGTCTTCACGTTTTCCTGTTTGTCTTGTTAATATGTTGTGTTCCCTGTCGGGTTTTACTCAGATGAGTTAAAGAAAAAAAAATAAAAAAGGAAGAAAAAAAAATGCATCATTATTCTGTGACTTCCGCCACGTTCAGGGGGTTGGGAACATTTTTGGAGAATCTGACAAAAGGTTCACACGTTGTTGTAATGAGGATGAAACGATATCTCATTTATTCCTGCGCTGCATGGCATAGCACATTCAACAATCGTGTATGATTCTCTTTAAGAGGTAAATTTAAAGAAAATCTGATATCAACCGCAAGGTCGAATGTTCAGCAAATAACAATTTCTTCGATTCTCCCCGAAACCAGTTCTGCCCAAATCAGCCTAGTCTATCTGTCAGGCGTTATTCAAAGTTTCCCAAAGTTAAATTACTTTTCGTAATTATCTGGTTTCGCTTCTTTGGAGAAAAATTGGGGGAAAAAATAATTAAGATTTCCAAGTACAGTAAATTGAAAGATATCATGACATGAAGTATTCTCGATCCGACAAGAACATGACTCTATCGCCCAATTTTCACAACATTAAACACGATACAAACTATTTTTGAAAAATTAAGTCGAATGCAAATTAAACGATCCTTTGTAATGCTATTCAAATCGGAACCGGCTTGCAGTTGTGTCCGCACGGTTCTATTGTCTGTGGCCCACTTAACTTTTTGGAAATAGTTTATACAGTCAAACCTCGTTATAAAGAGGTTCTTGGGACCAGAGCAATTATATCTTTATATCAAAACCTTGTTATATCACGGCCAAAATACAATAAAATACAAAGAGATGGGACCAAGAAAACTACCTTGTTATAACGAGATCTCGTTATATATCAGTACTCTTTATAACAAGGTTGGACTGTACCGTGTTATTAATTCACATTCCAATATTATTGCAAAAAGAATCACTTGATGTGAAGATCAACAATCTCTCCAGCTGCTTTAGGTAATCCATTCCTGTGATTCAGTCATATACACTCTAATCCAGATCATAATACAAATGTGAGCAGTCCCTTGAGCTCAATATTTTGACTATGTTTTCTCATCAGTAAGAGAGTCTGAATTGAGGCCTGCAATCTCCAACATGTCGTTTTCTGTAAGCTGTGAGCGAACTTCCTCTCCTTTCGCTGCCATGATTTCCTCTATATTTCTGTAATGGAGGAAAGAAAAAAAAATGAAAGGAAAATATAAATTGTTACCTCAGTACAAACTGTAAAGATAAATAACAATTAAAATTTGATATGGATAATTAAAACAATTGTAATCTTGCGAGAACAGCAGTGTACAGTGCGGTGTTTCACAACATTACGAAAGACTTTGAGAAAGACTGGTAACTTAGTTCTTGAGTTGAATCATGGAAAATTTCATGCGTATTTCAGTCATGAACAGACTCTACTCTAAATTCATTCTTAGGTTTAAGAACAATTTGCTGAAACACAGCAGAGATGCTTGGAATGTCCATATTTATCCCCTTCTGCTGAGAGGTAGCTTCTCGTGATGTTCTCCCAACATGACAAAATGATTAAAAATTTGATTAAACCTTGTGTGAAAATACTCCCGGGAAATATTGTGAAATCATTCTGAACTTTTTACCCTGGTAGGTAGGAGTCCCATTAATTTTCATTCGTAAGAGATTCTTGATATTTGTCTCTGCTTGACAATATTTATGACTGTTTGACAATCAAAATTTCATTGTTATTATGATACAAACAAAATTCACACATACCTCCCAGCTCCTTGAGCCCCTTTAAACCAGCCAAGATTATCAGCGATGAGATGGTTGTTTTCACAGCCACTACACTTGACGATGACCACACCATTCTGGTATGCATGCTTTGAGATACTTCTCGCAGTCCGCATTCCGCATACTTTGCATGAGAAGGCCAGATGAAGCTTTCCTATTGCCATGGAAACAGATAAATATAAAGAAAAAAAAAATAAGGTAAGGCCCTTCATATATGTATTGATTTAATAGGATCAAGTCCTGGGAAAGAGATTAGATACATTTCTAAAAGACATATTGTGTTACGCATTTTCATACTTCGTCCCTCTGCTACAACCCAATGTTTTTTTATGTCATTTAAAATGTTCTACTGGGCGGTGTTTCACCAAGATGATAAAGACTCAAAGAAAAGTTTTGAGATCGACTGGTATCCATTCTTGTGCGCAAATGATCGATAATATTACGCGTCTTCAGCGCAAGAACTGATACCAGTCGATCTTAAAGTCTTTCTTACAGTTTTTCTTAATATGGTTCAATCAAGATACTTGTTTTCAAAAGACTTACCCCAAAATATTCATGCTGCTTAAAATTAGCTAACATTTTATGATGCATAGTCCATCTCCTATTATGTTGTTAATGCTGTAATATGTTTGAGACAGAGAGAGTAATTTGTGTTTCATGGCATTCATTGTTCAAATTTGAATATTTACCCCTGAGGAAGAGAAAAATAGGGACCTTTCATGCAGACCATCTTTAATGTCACCTTCCCAAAGACGTTACCTTGTGTAAAACCTGAATCAATCTGTGCACACCATGTATTATAGGCCTATTTACCTTTAATTGTTCCAAGTGCCTGCTTAGCTGGTGACCCAGCATTTGAATCTGCTTGTCCTGAACAAAAGTGTGCTACTGGTCCTTTATTCAACACACGATCCACAGGATGACCTAAACATTTATCATCAAAAGTCTCTACCCTTCTCCAGGGGATACATGCTGATGTGATGAAAGTTCTCTGGTTTACTGATTCAGAAGCAATGTGATGCGATTTGAAGATTCTTGACACGTTTGAAGAGTTCCTGGAGCAGATGTGGAGCCATTCTGCACAGTATTCAATTCCGGCTCCCACCGTGTGCCTGAACATTATTGTAGTTTGGTAGCGAGACAGATGAAAATCTGAAATAAGACAGTAAAAAAAAGCCAGCATGTTAATGGTTTGGTACTTAAAAAAATGAAGGATATAAAGCAGGGTAAAAGTACTTTCGAGGGGGGAGGGGCGAGCACAAATTTGGCACCCCCGTCACACCTGGCTGAGCTGACAAGCNCCCGGCTCCTTTCTTTTATCCCAAGTCATCACCTCAAAGGGCGCCCCCTATCAGCAATTTGGTGCCTCATTTCGACGTTTTGGCGCCCCCTTATAACCCCTTTTGGTCATCAAATTTTGGCGCCCCTTAGCTCTGACCCGGGGGGGGGGGAGGGGGCTAGTGCTTCCAAAGCCCCCCCCCCCCCTGACGGTGCGCGCCCGTCTTTGGTTAATCTCTCAAATCAGATCGTAAGCCAGTTGTAATGTGTGCAGAGGGCTTTAATCATAATGATCTTTGGTAGATATGAAGTGAAGTTTCATTTTTTTTCTTGAGAAATAGGGTTGATGGAAGAGATATTGCTTTTCACTTTTCACTCAAATTAAAAAAAAAATCAGTCAAATTATGGGATGAAATGAGATAATACATGTAACCTGAAAAGGTATTTTCAGTTAAATTATAAATAAATATAAGAAATAAAACCTCAACAGTCATTGCCGCATGTTTTGAGGGCATTTTAATCCATTCTGAATAACTGTCATTTTCTACATGTTCTAAAAAATAAATAACTGAAAAAACCCTTTTCACATTGGTTATGGTTGTAGTACTTCTTGCTAACAAAACATATCCTGAACTAAGATAAAATCCCAAGTAAAGTTTTGGTAAAAACGAATATCTATATTGCCGAATTTCATCTTCAAATCTATATAAAATGAAATATAGTATCATGAACATTATGGACAAAAGATTGTGTGAAAAATGAACAAGTTTCGGAAAAGCTATAACCTAAATTGTGCAAAATATTTCAGTGTCGTCACTGTCGTGTCCTCCGACACTACTTCCATATTTTCTTTCTTGATCAAGGACAACTTTTCATGCATAGAATTGGATGAAAATTTTAGAATTTTATTGTTGTATATACCTTTTTATCATTCTATTGTCAAATCTCGGAAACAACTTAATGCCCGATAACAAGCAACATATTGCTATAACCAAGAGAGGGAGAAAAATATGATTTAAAGGTTTAATGAATTAATGATTTAATTTTCAAAAGAATCAGTTCGTTAAAAAAAGGCTTGTATGGTCTCAAAATGTGTATAAGAAGTTAAGAACTATGTCATAATAAACATCCAAAAATTCACATTTCTCAATCTTTACCAAAACTATACTTGGGCTTTAACTAACTAACTATATTTTGATATAAGGCGTTTAAATTTACAATATATGGTGAATCAAGTAATTACAAGACACTTTATTTCACTAATGTTGTAAAAACGGCTGTGACCACAGACTAGTAGACCCTGCATGCATTCGCATGACATCAGTGCGATAGTGGGTCTGCTATATAGCGCGAGCGCTGCGGGTGCCCTGTGTCTTA
>BQKZ01001766.1:11124-38638 GCA_036244855.1 Temnopleurus reevesii
CAAGATTTACCTTAAAATTGCTTCCATCTAAGATGCAAAATTTACAGTAGTTTGACCACAAAATATCAAGGAATCGAATGGTATGTCTGCTTACTTACAAATTCGATGATTTCTGTCTGAAAATTGGAAGGATTCAGATCAGTGTCGCGAGACCTGTGTTTTTCTGAAAATGCAAGCAAATCTGCCGATCTTTTGGCAATATTTTCATTGTTTTTGGTTCTTTTGCTAAGTAAATTCCAATTTAGGCAAATAAACAACGCTCTTTACGATGGTGATGTTAGATTTGTAATATTTCATCGATTTTGTAGAAATTCATGAGATGTACGAATTAATATGATGCGCGAATTAATGTGACAGCACCATACTTGTACTTGTAAGTTGTAGATTTCCTTCCTCCGGTATGCGGAGATCGGCGATGAATCGCAGTTGTGACGAATCAGTCGTTATGAGGTCAAATCTAGTTTCTGTTGTCGTAGCAGATGAATTTTCAGTAAAAATAAGATCATCATCAATAACGTTAATTTAGAATGTTAGATCTAACGTCGCTGTTAGATGATCCCCAATGAGTTGCCATGTACTGGAGAATCCAGTTAGTTACCGGACACTTTATAATTTTAGAATCAATATCTCTGGCCACGTGTTGCAGCGTTTTACAAAATGAAAATTAACTGAAATGTTCCAAACACTCCCCATCAATCATGTTTGCCGTTATCGCTGCGTTTGAACATGGACACATTTTTCTGTAGGTGTGCGATTTCAATAAGCATCTGATTTCACCATGCTGTCCGGTAACTGGATTTTAATACTTGCACAGTGTCCGACGCTTGATAATATTTAAGCAGTTTTACCCTTTCACAAGCCACAAAATTCAAAAGTAAAACTGAATGGGATGCAGAGAAGGATTTTGAACTGAAAAAATGAGAGTGGTATATATTTCATCTCAAATAATGTTGCTCCTGGTCAGATATTGCTGAGATGTTTCTCACACACAATCTTTTGGACATTTGTGATGATATCAGATTAATATTGAATAGGAATTTCATTGACTTCATACTTTTTTCAAGCTGAAAGTTTATGTGCTCAGACGTTCAACCTCCCATCATATGATGTAGCAAAAATTCTGTGATTTCAAACTTGATAAAGCTAGTGTAACGGTATATTCGCGTAGCTATCGACGATCGCCAAGCAACAGGGCATGCCAGGAGAAGCCAGTATGATGGGAGGTCCCACGTCTGCGCACCTAAACTTTCAGCTTGAAAAAAGCTTGAAGTCAATGAATATCCAATTCAATTTTAATCGTATATTTTCACAAATATCCTGAAAATTATGTGTGAGAAATATCTCAGCAAAATCTGACCAGGAACAATATCATTTAAGATGAAATATACACCCCTCTCATTTTTGCCATTCAAAATATTTGGGTCCCTTCTCTGCGTCCCATTCACTTTACACACGGTTGGAGATTTTCAGGAAAGAGTCTTGATTTCACCGAGCGCGCGAGTTACATCGCGTATGTCAATGAGGCGCAGATGAGGGACCTGGCGCAGAGGAGGAACCCCTTACCATACCACTCAAGTTTATTTTGTTTTGCCAAATTCTAGGCTGTTGATTGATTTGCATAACTTGATGAAGTGCGCCGTATATGCGTGTAGCTAGATCCTAGAATGACATGGGGACAGGGTTCTGATTACTGATCTAACTTTAGTGCACACCATGGACTAGCTCGATGCCATCTAGCTTCCTATTCGGGCTTCATTTAACATTTATATTATCATTCTCTTTTATCAAACTGACATTTACATTTACACTTACATGGTATGTTTATCTTACGTGCCCTCTATACAGGATAGCTGACTAACGTAAAATGTCAAATACCAGATTTAAAACGTTAATATTCATGAATCCTGGCTTGAAAGTTGGATATAATCGAACTAACCATGGACAAACTGCATGAAAGTTCAGAGCTGGTAACTCTCTCTCTCTCTCTCTTGTTGTTCCTCCGCATAGTCTTTACTTTACTTTACTTTACTTTACTTTACTTTACTCCAACGATGCTTGTAGGACTAACGCCTGTTCATCGATCCGTGGAGATTATGTAGATGTGTGTGTTCCATGAGTTTCCTTTGGGATGATGCATTCTATTGTAACATTTTAAACTTGGTCTTGGAGATCGCCAGGCTGTACCCGCAGGAATAGATTGGTAACACCTGAAGGGCTGGTTATTGGTGCATATGATATGTCGTTTCTCCTGATTATGCATTTATTGGATGATCAGTATACCTGACAATAAGGC
This sequence comes from Temnopleurus reevesii, assembly GCA_036244855.1. Taxonomy (NCBI): domain Eukaryota; kingdom Metazoa; phylum Echinodermata; class Echinoidea; order Temnopleuroida; family Temnopleuridae; genus Temnopleurus; species Temnopleurus reevesii. The sequence continues at coordinate 13,418 of BQKZ01001766.1, forward strand.
TAAGTCAGTTTTGAAATGTTACAAAGTCTGCATTTCTTTGGAATCCGCATGAATTTGCATTTTATAATGAATATTGTTGCTTTTTCTGAATTGTTCATGTGATTGTGTTCTTACTTTAAAGAATTTTTTAAAGGCATTTATCATTCCTTTTTTCCATCAGATTTGAGACACAAGACAAAAACTATACAAGGAAAATGCTGAATTAACTGGACCAATCTTTCAACAAATTAGTCACAATGCCTGCTGAGGATACAAGGAAGGACCATGTATTGTCCTCCTGTGGTGCTCTCCTCGGCCTCCCTGCCAACGACGATGCCATCACCAGCCTCTACTCAGCTCGGGAACTCAATAACTTTCTGGATGATGGCAACTGCTCTGTGCTCTCAGCAAAGCTCAACAGTTCGGGAGGCAATAAGAAAGTCTACTTAGCAAATAAGGTAACCAACCGACTGAAAGGAATATATTGGAATAAAAACACAAAATAGAAAATGTTTAATTCTATGGTAGGGACATGTCTTAAATAATTAAAACCATGCCTGTCAAATCTCTTTATTCCATACCTAATGGAATCATGTGTTTCTTCAGTGTTTTTCTCCTTTTTGATGATGTAATCAACGTAAAAATACATGGGGCAGAGGGTGATTAGCCCCCCTAAACCGTAGAAATAATCTTGAAAAATACATAATGCGGGCGCTTTTTCATGAGGAAATTTCAAAAGGGCACTCGTACCAAAAAAAATTCCAAATATTTGTTACCCTGATTTTTACAGTCTGTTCGTAATGAAAAACATATTTTGTACCCTGATTTTTACAGTCTCTTTAATCATTGGCCACCAAGTGTACTAGAATTGCAGAACAGCTTTGATTTCATGTTTTGCTTTTGATGTATTGACCAATTTTTAGGTTGACCCTAGTGACACTGGAGAGAAAGTGATTGCATTCTTCAAGCTGCGTCCAGATGTTATAGCACCTGATAATGTGCAGTCAAGCATCCTGGCTGTGTCCATGATGGACTCTCCTGTTGGGGCACTTTACCATGCGGTTGACAAGGTTAGATACAAGCCTTTTTACTTCTCTAGAACTTTTTTTTTTATAAGGGTTCAACATTTGGATAGTATTTCTATCCCCCCCCCCCAGTTGGTAATTTACACTAAACCGCCCTCAAAACATTCAACAACATTTAAAAGACATTTATTGAATTGTAAAACTTGTATGTTTCTCATGTTAAATCGAAAGATGATTCGTATAAAGGCTAGCTCACAGGGACATGCACATAAACAACATGCATGCATTCAAAGTGCCACGCATGGAGCATAACTTGGATTTAAGTTCCATGCGTCGATCGTGAACGAGACTTCTATTTAATTGTTCAAATATTGAGTTTTGCTTCTAATTCCTTAAATAAAGATCCATATTTTGTCGGGTAAAGTAATTTTGGGTAAATTTTGTGTACTTAAATGATAGACAAACAATTTTTTTTTTTACCTCGGATATCCCTTTGAGTAAGCGGCTGTCACCTTTATTGTTTTGGGGGTTAAGCTTACTCTTTTGGATGTTTTACTCACTGATTCAATGGTATACAATAAATTATTACTTATTTTCCTCATTCCTGAAGGTTTTTGCCCCATTGCTGATTGAGGATGAGAAATACAACCGTTCCTTCAATCCCAAGCTCCAGAGTCTCCTGAGTGAGCTGCGGGCTGGACTCAAGAGTCTGGTGAGAAAGCAGGATCCATCACAAGGAGGATCCATCAAGAGAGGGGATGGAGACTTTGCTGGTAATCGCGCCCTCGTTTTCTGTCTTTCTTTTTGTTTATTTCTTGAAAAAGCAGAGTATTACTGTTTGATGAAATACTTATTTCAATCTCTCTTCATATTGAGAGTCATTTAAATCAAAGCTGATTATGTGTGTGTTGGTCTGACCTTTAGCTTCATCTTAACAAGTGTTCAATGTGAAATCATTGAATGATATGAGCCGTTGATTTTTAGAATGTTCACAAAACTTGTTTCACACACACACATTCTAGTGCCTCAAGCATCCCCATTTTATCATGTTGTCAATACAGTAGAATTGTAAAAAATACTTGCTTTGGGTTCACTTTAGAAACAAACAAAACTAGATGAATCCTCGACCGCGCACGGTCAAAATTTATGCCTCCGCCATCACGCAATCAGAAAGATATGTACGGCTTGTTCCATGTCATCAGAAATCAAAAACATTTTACAAATTCTGGGCACTGCCACCTTTGACCCCACAAACCCCAAATCTCATAAGTTCTTCCTCACATGCTTATACCTAATACCTTATACCTAAGTTTGAAAGAAATTGGATCAATATTTCTGTTATAAGTGAGCTATATTGGTGGACTTTGTACAAGTTTTCTGCCCGGTGACCTTTGACCTTTGACTCACTGAACCCAAAATCTATTCAATTCATCCTCACATGCTTATACATATTTGAGCCAAGTTTGGTCACAATCTGTACACCANAGTTTTCTTGTTTCTTTATACCTCTGCCCAAACTGTTAATATAGATTTTTTGCCTAATCATGTTTTAGGTCTTACAATAAATTAGAGTAAACTGTAAACTACAGAATTTGAAGTAAAAAAAGTCAGAGATATTGTAATGTGAACATATTTGGGGGTTTTAAGGTCAAAATATAAACGTTACAGTGATTAATTCTGTAAGTCAATTTATATGAAAATAGTTCTCTCTGGCAATAACTAAAGATTCATTTGATCAATTAACTTGTAGTTGTCATTTTCATTGAAATTTTCAGTCATTTATATGCAAGTAGGCTTTAATATGCTCCTCAAGTGATTGTTGTATCACTTGAGATGACCAAATATGCAATAAAGGGATTGGCTGCTTCTTTAAATATGATACATTCTTCCACTGGTATGAAAGGTGGTATTTGATGAGCAGAATACGATTGCAGCATACGCAGACAAACTCCAAACAACTACACATTAACTCTGTACGTCATCAAAATTATTGATGAAACTATTGAAATATTTTCATTTATGATAGATCTCAACACTAAGGACAGTTCATGAGCAACTGACCCGGCTTCTATCCAAAGGAGAACAGGATGAAGTACGGATTAAGGAAGTCTTTTCAGCTTTCTCTGGCTTGAATCCTCTGCAGTACAATCCCTACACAGAGCCACAATGGAGGGCTGCTGTCTCGCAGTTTGAGAGAGGTATGTTACACAACCAAAAGTAGTTAAAAATTCATCTCAGGTTTGCAATGTGACTTGATGCAAAGAGCTTAACCCTTTGAACCCAAATGGTCTGTTTTCCGGCCACGCCGAGAAAGCAAAATAACCCGAGTGGCCGAGTAGTTCAACTTGTACTTTTAACTCTTTGAACCCTGAATTAGTTTCATATTTCGTGAGCTATACCCTGAGTTATTTGAAGTTTTCGCATTCTTGACTTCAGTCAAAAATTTGAACAATTCAATTCTTTTTTTTTTTATTCTAATCACATAAATTCTGTATTTGTCTACTATAAAAGTGTATCCTGCACAGAATAAAATGATGATTTCTAGATAAGAGGGAATGTGCTGACAAAATAAAATAAATAAGAAAACTTGTTTTTTGGGGGGAACTACATTGCTGATCTCAGAGTTCTATATGCTTAAAAATTATATTGCATGGTACAAGACAGAAGTGATCTGTTTTTGACAAGATGTATATGTTTGAAAGGTTGAAATCTGATTTAATTGAAATATAGTTATCTCAAGATAAAATTGAGCATGATCAGCATTCCCAACTTGTATTTTCACATTAACCTTTTTTGCACTAAATGCTCCAGTCTCACATTCTGCATTACAGTACTTCAGTAACCTTATCGAGAATAAATTTTAGACATAGAGTTCTGCAATCTTCGGACATCATATCTATAGTACAGGTAATAACGTTATTGTGGCCACCTGTCTATAGTGACTACTCGTTTTTGTTGGTCACGTAAATGATTTTACTGAAGATATAAATGTGTGATATACAGTGTGTCTCAATAAAAACGTAACACTTTTGAAATGGTTGGCAAATTGAGCATATATGGTTTTATGAAGAAATGTTGATATGTATANCGGACGGACGCACGGACGGACGGACGGACGGACGGACGGACAACCCGAAAACATAATGCCTCCGGCACCACCTTACGGTGGCGGAGGCATAAAAATTAGGTCAAAAACAAAATCCGTGATTTTAGGGTTATTGGTATTTGATTCTTTTTTTCACTCTGTTAACTTCATAAATTATATTACCATACATGCAGAACTGTATTTTGTTGTATCTCCCGCAATGAAATTATTTGTAACATCTGCAATTTCCACCAGGCATCCTGACCCCAACCGACGAGTTCCAGCACTGGTCCGAAGTAGCCATGTCCGGTCGCAACCAGGAGAGCAAGGAGCGAGCAGAGCACTTCCTCTCCTTCTTCGAAGCAGTCTCCAGGGAGTTTGATGTCCTGGATACACTGTCCCTCCAGGAGGCCCAGGAGCTGGTGGAGACCACTCAGGATGCTGTCGATGATGTCTGGAAGCAGGGCGAGTTTGACCCCTATCCGGAGAATAGGATGGCCCATCTGCTAGAGGTCATAGGTCAGTAATTAATCTTTGAGACTAAGCTCACTTATTTGTGCATACGCTGGGAGTATTGGCATTGCATCTCAGACTCCTCTGTGCAGCTTATTGAATTGATTACATGCCTTCAGGTGGTGGTAATTGTTTGAATCCATCTTCTGTCCTGCATTCAAAAGAAATTGGCACACAGAACCGTTTGCTGCCAGTGGTGACCTTTGCCTGTCAAACATTTAGCATAATTTACAGTGTTGGATGAAAGGATGGTCCATACAAATTTGGCAAAAAAAATCTATGAAACTATGAATTTGGATGATCCACCATCTTCTTGAATTGATATGCTTGTGATTATCCTTTGAATTTGGACTTGTAGTGATATCTGTGATCTGTTTTATTTAATATTCTTCAATAAGACAATACCAGATTACAGATTCTCTGAAAATCATCAAAATCCAATAATTTATTTTCATGATTCTAAGATAAGAAATTAATTTTCTCTCGCAACACATGATTTGGTACCCCTGTGATAGAAGGAAACTACTCCAGATCTCTTGACCGTGCGATGAGTCGAGTTTTACTCTGAAAGAATTATTAAAAAATGCTGCATAATTGTCTTTATACAGGAAGTGCATTTGGGCGTTTCATCCAACGCAAGCTGGGATCCTTCGACCTGTGGCTTGACCCCTTCCATAAGGTCAAGCAAGCTTTGCTGAGTGGGATCGCCATCTGTGACAAGTGGGTGGCCAGCTGTGAGAAGCTCACTGAACAGTTCTGGAAGAGGGACCCTATGCACCCCTGGAATGGGGCTAAGTTTACCCCTGAGGGACTTTCCCAGCTTTCAAAGAGACTTCAGGAAGTAAGTTTTTTATGTTTTTATGTGCATCTGTGCATAATGAAAAATAATAATTCACTGTATTGAGCAAACTATTAATAAGTTTTTAGAACCTCCTTGGAAATATTTATTACCAAAATCATAGGGAAAGCCACTTTGAAGGTTTGAATAGGGAGTTGTCAATTAGTCCCCTTTTTTGCCACTTATATCCCTAGCGAATTGTACTACTGCCACCAGGGAGAAGAAACAAGTGGCTCTCACCCATTCAATCAGAAATAACACCAGCAATCAAAGTGCAAGATTGACCAACAGAAATAAGAGCTTTTAATTAGAAAGATACATATTTATAATAAGTCAGAAGTTACTGGCACAGATAATCCAACCAGATGGGAAAACGTGGTTTGAAATCCCCAACAACAACGAAAACATGGGAGCATAAGTGCTATTGGAGTAGTACTATTATTAATTGTGTCATTTATTTTTTTCATTTGTGATAGATCTCAACTCTAAGGACAGTTCATGAGCAACTGACCCGACTTCTATCCAAAGGAGAACAGGATGAAGTGTGGATTAAAGAAGTCTTCTCAGCTTTCTCAGGCTTGAATCCTCTGCAGTACAATCCCTACACAGAGCCACAGTGGAGGGCTGCTGTCTCACAGTTTGAGAGAGGTATGGTGTACAAGCAATATTAGTTAAACATTCAACTCAGATTTTCTCTGTGACTAAATGCAAAGAGCTTAAAACTACAAGTTGAGCTAAATTTATATGTGTAAGATAGGGCTTATGCTTTAGCCATGGTCTGCAGCAGAATTCCATATGATGCGTACCATAGGTTTGCGATGTGAGGTCTTAAGGTGATGTTGGCTGCTACGAAACAGAAGCGATCTGTTTCTGACAAGGTGTATATCTTTAATGTTAAAATCTAATTTCATTTGAATTGCAGTCATCTCAAGATGAAATTGAGTATTATTAACATCCCCAACTTGTAGTTTCACATGAAACCTTTTTTTTTGGTTGCAATATCTGCTCTAGTCTCACTTTGGGAATAAATTTTAGACATAGGGTTCTGCCATCTATGGACATCATTTTAATAATAAAGGTAATATTGCCATCGTGGTCAACTCTCTATAGTGACCACCTATCTTTGTTAGTCATGTAAATGATTTTACTGAAGATACAAAAGTGCGGTATAGAATCTGTTTATAGAGATCACCTGTTTAACAGCACCTTTTTAATCTATTTCACTTCAATGGCCAGTACAAACTTGTCTGACCGTATATTCCATGCTATATGACCTCAAATTATCCTCTGAATTCTCCCATCAGCTATCAATCCTGCTGAGAGACGGATTGCCATCAAGCTGAGGTCCCAGTTCAGGAACGTTGAAGGGAACCCTAACCAGCTGCTAAGGGAGTTCCAGAAGTACAAGGAGCTAGTGAACAGAGAGAGTGTACGCAAGGAAGTGGTGTCAGAGAGGTGAGGAGAGTTTAGTAAATTACGTAAATTATGTAAACCTCAAACAAGGAATTCCCTTGTAGACTTGTTCAGGTATACAGATTTCTTTGTGTGTAAAAGCCAGATTCCCCTACAAAAAGTTCCAAGACCATTCCATGATTGGATAGGTCAGACCTATACTAAATATATATGTTATATTCATAATATGTTTGATTTTGATATTGTATGTGAATTTTTGTTCTCATGTTAGCAATAGATCTTATCGTTCATAGATTTTCATAAACTTGTTGACACTATATTATACATTTAAGTGACGTTTTATCTCATATTATATTAATTTACATGAAAACATTGATTTTGTCATTAGGATCTTTAATAAGATATTAGATATCAATTCACCACATACTTTTGCTCTTTGAAAAGTTCAATGAATTGTTCATAGAACTTGGATAACCAGTGGTCCCAGTAAAAAAATATTTGATAGACTGCATGTCTACATGAAAACAATTTTGAGATGATTTCAATGAAAGCACCAGCGAGAATAGTCTCTGTATGGGAAAAAGTTATCAGGAGTAGTCGAAAAACATTATTTGGGTCATGCAACTTAAGGCCTTTGTACACTAACAGTAATTGCACCAAGCTAAACAAACACTGTGTTAATCATTCAATGTATTCCATTTTATCACACAGGGAAACACTCCTTGGTCAGCTGCAAGTCTATTTGAAGACCATCCGAGATGACTTCAATGTTAGGACAAGTGAGAGTAGTCCTCCTACGGGGAAGAATCTACCAGAAGTTGTCAATAACATTGTTTGGGTTAGGCAACTTGAAGCAAAGGTAAGAGAGAAATTGTGTTCTTTAATTTGGAATCATGTCAAAGCCATTGATGAACATATTCTTTCCATGAATTGATAGTGATGAGAATTGCACTCCATGCACCTTTGTTAAGCTGCAATGAAAGAGTGGGCAGCGTTGTCATGTGTGACCACATTCCATCTTCAGTTTCATTCTTCTCAGACTGATGTCCGAAAAAAAAAATTGTCACAAATTATTTTCTAACTAGGTTTCTTATATCTAAAAAGTGTAAAACTGTAATAGATATCCATAGTACTCTTGTTCCGAGGATTGTGACATGTTTATGCTTTCTCCTAAATTATGTACTAACAATCAAATGTAATCAACACCGTCATTGTTCTCCATTGTCATCATTTCATAGAAATATTACATTTCTCACTTTTGGTATATTCCCATCCCATAGCTGCCATAGACTATTATTTATGTATGCAATTGATATTGATTTTGATAGGTGGAACAGACGTCCCAAGTTGCAGACACGCTGCTGAACGACCTGTCTGGGTTTGGGCGATTCAGGCGAGATGCTGGGGATCTTCTTGATGAGCTTAGGAACTGGAGACAGGACCAGTTTGATTCTTGGTCCAGTGAGATGCAGGCAGCTATCAGTGACACCCAGAAACCACTTAGGTACAATGTTTGTGATGATGATGATGAAGGTGATGATGATGATGATGATGATGATGATGATGATGATAATGATGAAGGTGATGATGATGATGATGATGAGGATGATAATGATGATAATTATGATGGTGATGATTATGATGGTGAGGATGAGGATGGCTGATGATGAGGATTAGGATGATGATGATGATGATGATGATGATGATGGAGATGGTAATGGTGATGATGATAATAGTGGTTGTGGTGATTTTGATGATGATGATGATGATGGAGATGATGATGGGAGATGATGATGATGATGATGATGATGATGATGATTCAGCTTCCAGACACAGGACCAGTTTGATTCTTGGTCCAGTGAGATGCAGGCAGCTATTAGTGACACCCAGAAACCACTTAGGTAAAGTGTTTTTGATGTTTGTTGATGAAAATAATAATGATTCAAATGATTAATCTTAGAATGATGATTACCGTGATGATAGAGGTGCCATGAGGTAAACTGATGACGATGATGATGCATTTTGATGATGGTGATGATGATGATGACCATGATGATAATACTGATTAAGATGATGATGGTTGATGATGGTGATGGGGATGAAGATGATACATTATGATGATGCATTATGATGATGCATTATGATGATGGTGATGATCATGAAGATGATCAAGGAGGGGAAGTAGGAAGGAAAGAGAAAGAAAAAGGAAAGGGAAAATAAAGTGATAATGACATCTCGAATATGAGAAACAAAAATAGGGCAATATTATGATACTGCAAGTACTGATACCAGCAGAACCATAACTTTCTAATCTCAAACCTCCTCTTCCTCCTACAGCCTCCAGATGACAGGTAGACTGATGGAGTTTGAGACAAAGAACAACGAGTTAATCGTCTCCTACAGCGAGCGACTAGTCACGCTCATGAGGGAAGTGAGACAGCTGCAGGCCCTAGGGTACCCTGTGGCTGCCAAGATTCAGCATACTGCTGCTACTGCTCAGAAGTTCTACAAGCATGGTGTGATTCTGAAACAGGTATAGCATGCAGAATGATGAGTGTAAAGCTTAAACAAAAGGTATTTTCCTCCTGTGGTCCATGGTCATGAGAAGGACCTACCTCTTGATATTTTAGTATGATCTTGCTGTCTACAGGAAAATGATTAGAGGTAGAATAGGCATATTTATTGGAGATTCAAACTTCTTGAGGCAGGCAGGCTCTATTAGGATACCTAACAAATTATATTGTCTGCACCTTCCCCAAAATATAGGAGAAAAGGAGACGAAAAATATAATAAAGTGACTTCTATATATGGGTATGGATATGGACATATATCTTTCATACATATTTAAGAACCCTCAACAGGGCCAATATGAAGCCATTTTTTCAAATGGATAAATCATTTCTTTTTTTTTAATTATAAGGCTGCCCACTTTCACACAGCATCGTGAGTAGATGATACCTAGCCAGTGTAACATTATGTTGCAGTCAGATGGTCCTAGCCTTTCAGCGCATCAGCAAAGACGTTTGAATCTAGGGAAAGATATCATAATGGCTTATAGATTGACAATTGTTTCTCTTTTCTAATGACTAGGTGGCCCACTTTCACAACAGCATCGCCGAACAGATGATTCCCAGCCAACGTAACATGATGTTACAGTCAGCCTTGGCCTTTGAGCGCATCATCAAGAACCCTCGGGCAGGGTCCAAGGATGGAGGACAGGGGAAGGTCCAGGTGACTTGGGAGAACCCCAAGGAACTGGAAGACTACATCACCAAGCTCCAGGCAGCTGCTGAGAAACTCACCACAGAGAACAGACGACTCAGGAAGTGGCACTATACTGTTTCAGACAAAGTAAGTTAAACCAGCAAGTGAAGACCATCTAGAAAAAAAAGGCAGATTCAATATTTTGTCAAGCATCAGTGGTATTGAGAACGTTGCATTATCTGATAATTCAATTTTTCTGATTCAGTTAACTCCTTGCTCTAAGGAGTTTCTCCCAAAAGCATGTATTTTGCAAACTGGCCATATTTGGGATCTATTATTACCAGTACTTCCAAAGAGTATATCTGAACGAGACAAATGAGCTTTATTTCATTAAAATCGGTCCAACTAATCGAAAGTAATGAGACTTTTTGTGGAGCAGATCAAAGTTATGGCATATTTTTTTGTAGCCAAAACTGAAATCTGTCTTGTTTTTCCAAATGAGTGTTCCCACTTGAACAAAAAAAATAGAACAGTTTTAATATGCACAAATCATGATGAATGTCAATTTTTTTTTTCAAGGTGGTGAATCTGATGTCCATTGACCTGCTGCGCCAACAGCCTCGTTGGAAGGAAGGACTCCAGGATATCAGAGGCATCATGGCCTCATTGGAATCACAGGTATTCAATTGACTTTAGTAATCAAAAGTCTTCATATAAATTCTAACATTATTTACATGTAGGCATTCCAGATCTAATTTCTACTTCCCCATTGCTAACTTTTTGCATAAATTAATCCAAAAGGTAAAAACTTTCTCATATATGCTCACCAAATATCTCTTATATTTAGTTCTAGATATACATTGTAATATGTAAAACTGCAAGTTAATTTATTATAGGTATTTGTAGTATTAATCATTGGAGTTAAGTTGTTATGTAAGCCCTTTGAATATCAGAAGAAACTTTCATCATAATATATACTTTCATTTCACTAAAGTTCATCATTTACTTATGCTTCAACAGTATATCTTGGCTGTCTGATAAATAGACTACATGAATATTGCCAATTTAACATTTTTCGTCAATCGTGGCCACCAAATGAGCTTATATTGATATCCCCTCTATGTGAATGGACCAGATATGATGAAGATTAGATCTTTAATTCTTTGTCTGTCTGCCTTTCTGAACCTTAATTTCCTCAGGGTCAGATTTGTCATTCTTTGTCTTCCTTTCCAAACCTCAATTTCTGCAGGGTTACAAGGCTCAGGACATGAAGTCTTGGAAGATGCACTGGGACAGACAGCTCTACAAAGCTCTTGAACATCAGTATCAGATGGGGCTTGAGGCTTTGAATGAAAACCTGCCTGAGATCAAAGTGGAACTCACTTACAGGTGAGTATGATGGTGATAATGGAGATGATGATGGTGAAGATGGTGATGATGTTAGTGGTGGTGATAGTGGTAAATGCATTGGTGGTGAAGGTGTTGCTAGTGATTGTAGTGGTGATAATGATGTTGATCCCTAACATTGTTGATACTGGTGTTGATTTAGATGATCATGTTGATGGAGTACTTGTAGGTGGCGGTTGTGGTTGTGATGGTGGCGATGGGGATACCTGAAGTGGCGGTTGTAATGGAGATGGATGCGATGATGATGATGCCTTTGAGGATGATGATGATGATGATGATGATGATGACGATAACTTCAAAACTTCAACATCACTCTCTCCTTTCAAGGGCAATCTAAAGACTTATTATTGAAGGGTGCCTTTTGAAATCGACTTTCATAACCTTGTATTTCATTACTTGATTAATTTGCTATGAACCCTTTGAGCGTCTAAATAGGATAGAAAGTTGCTATATAAGATCCATGTATTTTTTATTATTAATATGAAAGTGTTGCCAGTGATTGATAATACTGTAGTGACAATTCATCTTCACTATAAATTGGACTGTCAGTATAAATCAATCAGAGCTTCTTATTGATTCTGCATATTTCTGAAGAGAATGCCTTCGGTTAGGCGCTTGCAGATGTTGATGAGGTTTAATTGAAATTGGATAGGTTTTTAAAAGATAAAATATATTAAAATTGCCCGATGTTAATTTTTTGTCTTATCTTCGTGTTCTGTAAAGAAAAATTACCTATAAACGCAAACTTTCCATAAATTTTCTATTCCACAGACAACAGACACTGCAGTTCCGCCCACCCATCGAGGAGATACGAGCCAAGTACTACCGAGAGATGAAGAAGTTCATCAGCCTCCCATATCACTTCCGAGGCATCGGAGATACCGGTGAACCCCTCATCTACCCAGCCATCATTGAGAGGAATGCTTCAGGTTTCCTCAATGTCTACAAGATGGCAGAGTTGCTCTTCAGCAAGCTGGATAAAGCCAAGGAACTATTCAAGGTAAGGGATCTAAATCTATCCATCCCAAAGGAAGCAATTTAGTAGGCGTCAAGTATTTGTTATAGGGGTCAGTCATTTGAAAGCAATAGGCATCATTGCAATGCTAAGTCTGTGGATTGTATATACACTTTAATAGGCTAGAATTTGCAAAGGTAGTCTACTTTTAGTCCATGTTTCAAGCCTGGTATAGACTCTTGCAGAGGAATATTTAAGTGTTAATTGGTCAAATTAATGCATCAATTAGACAATTAATCAATCATATTTGCTCACTTTAGACCACCCCTTGGTTTAAACTTGATAACAAAATTAACCACCTTTGTGAATCTCAGCCTTAAAGTTTATACTGGCACCAAGTCGCAATATAACAAGATGCATTATAAACCTGATTTGAGACAATATTGCTGATAGTCTTCTGATTGCTTTAACATACTGCAATTGTGTGACACATATAAGTGATATACTATTGTGAATGTATGGTGTATTAACACGGATTGTGAAGGCATGAAACAAACTTTGTTCTCATTGTGAAGCTTCTTGAAAATCCCTGATGGGGAGCTGGGAGGAGCTTTATATATGGGCCTCCAATTGTATTATGATGAAGAATCTATCTGAATTCACTATTGGTTTTACAAACTTGCATGTGACTCTGCTTTATATTCTTTCTAGGACTTAATAGTGCAAATAGCTGTTCATCTGTTATACACCTTCTTGATAATTCACATTCAGAAGAATTACCTTGTTTGCTGGATTACCATGATGTGTTTTATTTTCTTTGTAGGACTGGATGGTGCTAGAGTCTGCGGATCTGGACAAACTAGTTGAAACACACCTTCACACTGTCACTGACTTGGGAAGAAACTTCAATGATTTGAAATCAAAATAATTGATGATGTGCTATGATTCTGTTTATTTCATTTTCTTTTCTTTTATAGGACTGGGTGGTGCTAGGGTCTGTTGATCTGGACAAGCTGCTTGAAACACATCTTCATACTGTGGCTGATTGGGAAAGGAACTTCAAAGCTCTGAAAGCAAGGGGAAGAGACTCAGAAAAGCTACCAAGGTATGTAAAATCTAATGCTCTGCACAAGTTTTTACATCCAACATATGTACTGCAGACAGTGAACTCAAAGGAACGTGTTGGAGTTTTCACCCAGTTATGGTTTTAGTTTCTCACAAAATATTCCAAAAGATACCAATGTCTGATACTGTTGTGTGATTTGAAGGAATCTTACCCATTATTTCCTTCGTAATTGCTCCAAACTCTATATTAGCCTGAAAGTATGAAAGGTAGTTATGTAAGGTCTAGCTAGATCTATAGACAAGTTTTTTTTTAGGCGGGGTGGCAATAGGAGCTCAAATTTTAATGAATTTCATGAAAAGAATGTCTCATTTTAAGAACACATGCCTGTATCATAAGTTGACAAAATAAGCCAATCAATTTTGTTGTAAAGTATTGCTTACCATCATGGCTTAATGATCAACTTGTCTATTTTTACAGTTTAGTCAAGGTGTACTGCGTAACCGTATCCACCGCCCCAGTCAAGGGAACCATTGATGATCACATTCAGAGGCTCTTTGATTCCCTCCTCTCGTCGCTACGGCGATCCATCACAGAGAGCGTTTCAGAGATTGAAAAGTTCTTGAAAGACGGAATGGAGGCCTTGGGCACTATGCCACAGACTGTGGAGGAAATCGGCAATGCCAATGCCAAGCATGAAGAACTGGAGTCAAGGAAACCGGAGGTTGGTGGTGGTTTTCATTTGTGATTGAAAATTTAGGGATTATTTTGAGGCTGCAGCTGCATTAAATGCCATTCCTCAATGGATATGGAGAACAAATACTCTGACAGCATTACATTGATCTTTGGTTGATTTTGTAACAAAGAAATGATAGAATAATATCCTGCAGAGTGGTTGATTGTTTGAAGAAATGAATTATCATTGCACTTTACTTTTTCTAACTTTATGATGTAGCAATGTATGTGATTTTGGACTCTTTCTCCCTCCAAATCTCTTCTATTGTCTTCTTTCTCTTTGTCTTTGTGAATTTTTGTTAATTGGTAGGTCAATGATGCATTCATTGACTGATAATCTAATCTTTGGCCTGTTTTAGCCTCCCTAATGCAGAAATCATGACCTGTAGAAAACTGATGGATCAAATTTACGGAATTAAAAAAAATAATTATCTTTTTTTCCGATTCCAGATTAAACCTATGTTTGAGAGGGCTGAAGCCAAAAACAAGCTGCTGCGTACAGTGGCAGGAGGAGGTGTGGATCAGTTTACACAGCTTCATGCTAACTGGGAGAAGTTTGACCTAATGATGGAAAGCCACGCCATGATGATCAAGGAACAGGTATGTAGTTCCATATTTTAATATTGATGGTAGTGCACCACTTTGTATTTGCGTAATTTTAAGTTTTAAATAAAAAATTGAAAGCAGAGAACATTCTCCTATAGATGTCATGTCAACTGCTATGAAATTTCAATCAGAATGTGAATAAACAAATGGCTGAAAAACATGCTTTCTAAGGAGAGAAAATACTTCCGTCAAACAATTTTTTTTCACTCATTCAATTCAAGAACTGATCTTCCATGAGAGCATATCTCATTAATTATCCTGAGTGTTCAGCAACCCTGTTTGAATTTGAATTTACAATCCCTAGTAGGGGTAGGAAATAACAAAATAGATCTTTGGTACACAGTCATATGATTCAATTCAAATTGAAATACATACTTCTTTGACATGCATCAATGAACCCTTGCACCTTTCCCTGCTTCATAGGTCAATGTAATGAAGAGCAATGTCGAGTCTCGTGTAGAAGGATTCCGTTCTGAGCTTGAGAAGTTTGCGGCACGCTGGAACCATGCCAAGCCGACACCTGATGTCATAGAATCGGGAGATAAAGAGGCATGCCAGCAAGCTGTGGAACTCGTGAAGGAGAAGAAGGTGGAGTTCGATGAGATGCAGAAGACCAAAAACAGCCTCATGTAAGTCATGAAAGAGATCATGAAATTTCAATAATAGTTCTGTACCCAAAACAATGAAAATTTTATTTTCCAGTTTCAATATTGATAGGCAAGACAGTGAAGTATTGCAAGTTGCAGAGTTCTTGTGACTACCCAACATTATCGGTTTAGGAATCATAGTTCCATAGAATTATAATCAGGCATAGCTAATCATTTGGGGCAGTCAATGTTTATTGGGTTGAAAGATGAGTGTTGTCTAGTTCTATTTTAGGAAGGATAATCAAGGTATTTAGATTTAGACGAAATGTCACACATTACAATTCTTAGTTTTCATTTCCTGCTTAGGCCAAATGATGAGGATATGATATCAAATTGGTGTCATAATTTCTAAATTTTCTTCATCGTTTTTAGATTTGACTGCAAGCATTTTGAACTAGAGGAGCCATTCTTCTCCATAGCCAACGATCTTGAGGTGGACTTCAACCAGCAGATGACAATGTGGACGCTTTATGAAGAGTTCAGCAATGATCTATCCAGCATAGAGAACGAGGATTGGATTGTGTTCAGGTGGGTCTCTTCAAAATTTATAGATCTGATCAATATGAAAATCAATTCATCTTGCATATCACACAATTAGTGGTAGAATTCAACCAGTAGATGACAGTGTAGCTGTTGAATGAAGAGTTCAGCAATTGAATGATCTCTCCAGTATAGATATTGAGGATTGAATTTTGTTCAGGTGGATGTCTCAGAAATGTATTGATTTGACTGAAAATCAAATTTCCCTCCATATCAAACAATTTTATGGTAGAATTTGACTACCAGATGAAAATGTGAATGTTGCATAATGAGATCAGCAATGACATGTCCAATATAGAGAATGAAGGTTGGATTGTGTTCAGGTAGGGTTCTTGGGGATTTATAGATCTCATCAATATGAAAATCAATTTATCCTGCAAACCACACATAGCACACAATCTAGTGGTAGAATTTAACCAGTAGATGACAATGTGGACGTGGAATGAAGAGTTCATCAATCGAATGACCTCTCCAGTGTAGAGAATGGGCATTGGATTGTTTTCCGGTATGTCAAATAGCAATTGATAGATCTTATAATAAATAAGATGACTTTTACAATTTCATTATGTCCCTGCTGATCTCTGCATAATTAAACGAATGATGATTGCCTTTATTTTAAAAAATTGATTTGTTCTCCACTGATCCTCGACAAACTCCTCAAAATATTCAAATCTTCTTAATTGATCAACAAGATATACTTATCATTTTTAGTCATGCTGTGATTACAAATTATACCTGTCTGTAATTTCATTCTCTTCAGGTCGAAGACATATCAGTTTGATGATCTGCTCACCAACTGGACTGAGAAGCTGAAATCAGGAGGTCCTGATGTAGAGCATACCATTATGACCGTCAGACTCAGCAAAGACATTGACAAATACAAGGTAAAATAATTGTCCATTTTGATTAGGGACCACTTGCTTCCTATTGGCACAAAATAGATGAACCTAAGGCCCCAGTCACAAAGGGCCCCGGACGCAACACGATTCAACACAACTCTTTTTTCTGTTCACAAATAGCTGTTTGCGAACAAAGAGTCGTGTTGAATCATGTTGATTCCGGGGCCCTATTTGACTGGGGCATTAGGTACATGTAATTGCCCCAAGATTGGTCAATCTATATAAATTGCTCACACCAAATTCATCGTAGCAAATATAAAATAATACGCCTCCCTCCCACATAGATAAAATATAAAGAGCAATGACAAAATCAGTGGGCCCTGATGTAGAGCATACCATTATGACAGTCAGACTCAGCAAAGACATTGACAAATACAAGGTAAGATTTTCTTCATAGAAATAAGAAATGCCTGAGAGGTTGTGATGCCATTATGTCTTTTTCTAGTTCCTTAATGCTTTGCATACTATTAGGCTTTTCTTGATCAATATTGATATAAGATAATTATGATTATAACAACTTAAGTATATGTTTCCCTAAGTAGCCCAATATAGATTGCTCACACAGAGCAAGAAAAGCGGATACTGCTTCCACAAAAGGGAGATAATTTAAACAGCCACGATCAGAAAATATCCTGATTGTCAGATAGTATCTTGATATTCCTATAAATTAAAATTCTTATTTTAAAAGAAAAAAAAAACCTTTAATTATTAAGAGGACTGTTATACGATTTGTAATGATACAAGCTCAGTTAACTAGTTCCCAGATAACTTCCCCTTCCTAGACTCAATAAAACAATGTACTAAACAAGGTATATAACATAGAAACAATTTGTTGTATTGTAATCCTTCAGATTGTGTCTCCACTGCTGAAGTACCTTAGCAGTGATATCTTCACTCAAGAGCATTGGATGGATCTGTATCGCATGCTTAAGATGCCTCGCTCAAAGACTGTGGATCGTATGACCTTTGGAGACATCCTCAGGACAGCAGATCAGATTGTTGCAAATGCTGATGGGCTCAAGGTACTATTGATTGTTTATTTTGAAGACTTCCATTTGCTTGATATGTATGCTGGGTAGATATATTCAAATTTAGATGATTACATGTAGTTTCAAAGCTATGTTTAATTTTTGCAAAATGAGGTCTTGCTGTTGGCACAATGACCCAGTGACTGTGAAGTATTTCTTGATCATAATGATGAATATCTGTATTGCTTTTTGTACATGTAACACTACTTATACATGCTAGTCACACACACACACACACACACATGCAAATATATATTTTCAACAGGTTTAATTTGAAGCAGAGTTTAATTTAGGTGCAACTATAGAGAATATGTCTAAAGATCTAAGCAGAGAGATTGGCCAAATGTAGGAAGTAAAGGGTATTATTGTAAATTCTTTTAATAAAAACATACATGCAGAATTTATTTTTATTTTTGCTGTTATGATAGCTGTCATTGCCATCATATAACTCCTTGCCTCAAAGTCTTTAATGAATATTACCACATTATTTTTCACACCGTCTTCAGGACCTCTTTAATCGAGCCAAGGGAGAGGTGTCTATCCGTGAGGCTCTGAGAGAGCTTGATGTGTGGGGTGTGGGTGCATGCTTCTCACTCACTGAGTATTCAGATAGCAAGAGCAATCAACTCATGTTGATCAAGGATTGGAAGGATCTTGTAACACAGGTATGGCAAGAGTAATAAAGGTTTTAATTGAATTGAATTGAATAAACTTGTGCATACACTGTCTATGATTATATGGACTGGCATTGCAAGAGCTTGTCCAGATCCCGAAACCTCCAAATCATCAATTTATCTTATCATGAATACTAAGGTTGGTGACAACCAGAGTCTTCTACAGTCCCTTGAGGACTTGCATAATACTAGGGCCTTGCAGACAAAGCCACCATTGGGGAAGAGAGACTAGTTGACTTTGAGAAAAGTATCTACAGAATCTGAAACACATCGGAAACCTGAATTTTCAATCTTCTTTCCCATTGATACTAGGTTGGTGACAACCAGAGTCTTCTACAGTCCCTCAAAGACTCACCCTACTACAAGGGTTTTGCAGACAAGGCCACTATCTGGGAACAGAGACTGGCTGACCTGGATGAGTACTTACAGAACCTCAACCAGATCCAGAGGAAGTGGGTCTACTTGGAGCCTATCTTTGGCAGGGGAGCCCTCCCCAAGGAGCAGGGACGATTCAGGAGGGTTGATGATGATTTCAGGTTAGTTATGATTTAAATTACGGATATGATTAATACAATCACATTTATTTATCAGAAGTCTGCCTTAGAATTAGATGTAATGTAAATGGGTCTACCTGGTGCCTGTCTTTGGCAGGAGGGCTTTACCAAAGGAACATGGGTGATTCTGTCTGGTTAATTAGGATTTCAGGTTTGCAATGCATAAAGTAAATGCTATCAAAGAATTTTGATGGTGATACAAGAAAGTTGTAGCTTGTGTCAGATTAGTCACTTGGATCTATCTATGCAATCAGCTCTTTAAAATTACTTAGTGTCAAGAGAATTCTTATTTCTGTAAATATATTTCACTGATGCCATGCAATACTTCTTCTTCCTCCGATGTCAGTACTTACATCATTGGAAAAAAAAATAGTTGTGCTTATGACCTGTTGTGGTTATCACCTGGTTTTAAATTTTATATTTATGATCCAAATCATTAAAATAGGTCTGCACATTACCAAAATACATACAACACAATTCAATGGACTTTCGAAACAGGAATGTGCCATGATTCAATTCATAGCATTTTAAATCATGCATTCTTCAAGCTATTTTCCTTTTAATTTCTCTCTATGCAGGAGTATTATGATGGATGTAGCAAGGGACAATCGTGTTCTTTCTTTGGTCAGTCGGTCTGGTCTGCGTAACACCCTTACCACACTCCTAGATCAGCTGCAGAGGTGCCAGAAAGCTCTCAATGAATTTCTGGAGGTAAGGACTCTAAGGTCAAAGTAAGATCTTGGATTGTACTTATAGAATGAGTTGTGAACTGAGTAATGTCTTACAGTACAATCTCCATGAATGAAGTCAGGATATTCTGGATGTCAGAAATCACTCAATGAATACCTAGAGATAAGGCTGTATTTCATTCAAATTACACAATGGCTTCTTGTTTAAGATTCCATGTCCTGCTCAGAATATGTTCTGTCAGTTTTGTTGTGATATTTCTAATGTGAACAGTGTTGTTAGAAAGCTATGATGAGAATCAGATTTTGCATGTCGTGTGAAATATCGCCTCCATCTATATTTAATTCATTTTTAAACTCTTGTAAGACTATCTTTTTTGAACCATTTATCTATCTTAATCCATCTTGCATTTATTTTTTCATCCAATTTAGGAGAAGCGTTCAATCCTTCCTCGATTCTACTTCATCGGTGATGACGATCTTCTGGAGATCCTTGGTCAGTCTCAAAACCCAGCTGTGATTCAGTCTCACCTCAAGAAGCTATTCGCTGGTATTCACAGTGTGGAATTTGATCAGGGTTGCAAGCACATCACAGCCATGAAGTCATTGGAGGGGGAGGTGGTTCCTCTTCTGAAGGCTGTGGAAATTACACCAGAGGTTGAGGTAAGTTGTCATTATTTTAATGTCACTATGTCACTAATGATAAGCATTAGAGCTATTTGCTCTTGTCTGGTATCGATAATGTTGACTTTGATAAGGGTTGCAAGCACATTGCAGCAATCAAGTCATTGGAGGGGGAGGTGGTTCCCCTACTGAAGGCTGTGGGAATAACTGCAGAGGTTGAGGTGAGTTGTCTTTATTTTAATGGTGCTTATGCTAGAATATTCAAGTGATTTTTAATATTCATACCCTTATCCAGTCACCCATGTTCAGATAAAACTTAACAAATTTAACACTTTTCTCTCTTTCCTTGTTAGATTTGGCTTGGAGACCTAGCTAAGGAGATGAAGTCTACTTTGCGCAAACTGCTTGTGGATTGTTTGAAAGACCAGCAGTCTTCCGGCTCTGGGGCTGGAGTAGACCCTACCAAGTATCCATCCCAGGTAAATCATATATACCATTTTAATTTTATATAGTTATCTATTCATTTCATTTTATATTATGTGTTTTTATTTCAGTAGGGTAACTCCATCAATATTGAAACACTGTTGTCCTTGGAGGCCTTACGACTGTAACTAGTCAGAGGCATACAAGCTAGGAGTTGCAGATAGTGGCGTTTAATGTATGTTGCCATCTTGTGTGTATTCCTGGGGGCCATTTCATAAAAATTATTCAGTGCGACAAGAGAGGATTTTCTGACAGTTGCTATAATAACAGTCAGCGGCAGTGGTTTTAAGCAAATCAGAATCAGGGATTTCACTGGATTTGTCTCCGCTGACTAATTTTTTGCTGACAAGGTTTCATGAAATCGCCTCCGGGTCCCCATGTGCAAGTTAGACTGTAAACTGTAGCAGCTAGCTAGAGTATAAGGCACATGTTACATCCCTCTGGACTCTGGGCTGGATTGAATTTGAATTTGAATTTATCCATTTGAACGTCATCGACATATACAGCCAACATTTTGTTCTGATTACATTGTTTTTATTGATAGTACCTCTGCATTCTGGGAATGCAACACATTTTAAATAAACTACTACACTTGATGTGGCTGAATTAACAAAGACTTTGAGAAATCAAAATATTCTTCACTTAATTTTTAAGTAAGAATTTTTTTTAACAAGATGTAATATGTCCATTTATTCTATTTTTGTTGTTCTGTTATCTCACTTGTGATAAAGGCAAACTATACAGATGTATCATTTTTTTCTTAGATCTTAGGATTGGCAGCTCAGATCCAGTTCACTGAGCAGTGTGAGATGGCCATCCGAGACAACAACCTCCAAAACCTTCTGATAGACCAAGAGCAGCAGCTAGAAGGCTACACCTCTGCTGACATTGGTGGAGCAGGTGGGGAGAGGAATGCTGGCATCCATGTTCTAGAGCTCAAACTCAAGGTAAAATAGCATTTTGCGGAAGAGGAATGAGGGTAAATCATCTTACCTTTTACAATGTGGGAAAAATCAAGGAATATGATAAAGTGTTCCAAATCAGGGAAAAGTCAGATTCGGCTAAATGCCCAAGGGCAGCACCTGAAAGGCTACACCTCGGCAGACATCTGAGGGGCAAGCTGAGATAGAAATGCTGCTATCCATGTCCTGGAACTCAAACTAAAGGTGAAATTTGATATACAAATTATTGATTGCCCATGTTTTGATTGTCACTTCACCGGTTTTGGATCTAGTAGTACAACAAGCAGGTTATACAGAATAATCCCATCTATGGCATAAGCCATTTTGCAAAATTCATCCATGTAGTGCTGTCCTCAACCCAGGAGAGGTAATGACACTAAGCCAATTTTACCACTCTGTCAAGTAAACTACATCATCATCATCATCATTATCATTTTCCCTCCATTACAGGCCCTCATCTTGGACACAATTCACAACATAGATGTGGTGCAGCTGCTTCAGAAAGAGAATGTGACAAGCCTAGATAACTGGCTATGGCAGAAGCAGCTTAGATACTACCTTGATAACACCAAGACATGCATCATGAGGATGGTCGATGCAGAATTCCAGTATACCTATGAATACCAAGGTTAGCTTGATGCTTTCAGGACTTCCAATTGGACAGTCATGAGCAATAGTTTATTCTGCTCCATACAAAAATCTTAATGTGACATTGATCAAAGCCAAATAATGAGCTCTTTTTATGTTCATCTATGTCTGAATTTGAAAGCAATAGTCTTTATATAAACTCAACAGAAGAATTTCAGAAATGCCTTTGATAACACAAAGACACATCAAGAAGATGTATGGAAGTGGAATTCCTGTATACATGACTGTACTGATGAATATCAATGTCAGGTACATGACTTTCAGTTACTCTAATCCTGCAGTCACTATACTTGCTTCTCACAAGCAGTGACAAAGCATAATGCACAGGCCCGTTATTGTTGTAAGTTGGCATCACACATATCTGATATTCAATGTATGATATTCATAATTACAGGGGGAATCAACAGAACAATTATATGAATGCATTGCTGAACTATCAATGCCTGATTGGAAATTGAAACTTGCATCTTGATGCAATCACAGTTATCTTATCATCTATGTGTGACCTTGACATCATCAAGTGACTGGGAAGTGTCAGGGACTTCATGCTACAATGTGTGTCCAACAACACGGGAACAAATTTACCTTTTTCTTTATATCCCATACAGGCAATGCAGCCAAGTTGGTGCACACACCCCTGACAGACAAGTGTTACCTGACCCTCACTCAAGGCATGCACATGGGCATGGGAGGTAACCCCTACGGACCAGCTGGAACAGGAAAGACTGAGTCTGTCAAGGCCCTGGGAGGACTGTTCGGAAGACAGGTCCTTGTATTCAATTGTGATGAGGTATGTTGAATGAAGTAGAATTGAATTGATGGAAAGTCACCCTTACGGAGCTGTCGTTAGATGAAATACAGGGTCTGTTAAAACCCTGTTCGGAAGACAGGTTCTTGTATCCGATTGTGATGAGGTATTTTGAATGGAATAAATTGCATTAAATTGAATTGAATCAATGGGAGGCAGCCCTCTTGGGCCAGGTGGAACAGGAAAAACTGAGCCGGTCAAGGCCGTGGGAGGACTGTTTGGAAGACAGGTCCTTGTATATAGATTGAAGAAGAATTGAATTAGATTGAATTGACTTGATGGGAGGCAACCCCTACGGACCTGCCGGTACAGGAAAGACTGAGTCTGTCAAGGCCCTAGGAGGACTGTTTGGTAGACAGGTTCTTGTATTCAATTGTGATGAAGTATGTTGAATTGCATTGAATTGAATTAGATTGAATTGCATTGATGTTACTTGAAATAATGGGTGGCAACTTTTAAGGACTTGTGGGAACAGGAAAGACTGAGTTAGTCAAGGCTCTTGGAGGACTGTTTGGAAGACAAATTCTTGTGTTCACTTGTGATGAGGTATGTTGAATGGAGTAGAATTTAATTAGATTGAATTGTATTGATTTTACTTGAAATAATGGGAGGCAACTTTCAAAGACCTGCGGGAACAGGGAATACTGGGTCAGTCAAGGCCTTAGGAAGACTGTTTGAAAGACAAGTCTTGTATTCAATTGTGATGAGGTATGTTGAATGGAGTGAAACTTAATGTGATTCAATCAAATTAGAATTTATCTACTGTTCTTTAATCCAATTTGGTTAAATTGATGAATGTTTGGAAGAATTTTTTGTATTTAACATTTATACATTATTTTAAATGAATGGAATGGAGATGATTGAATTTGAAAGGTCAATCCAAAGGTTGGTTTGATTGATTTGGTTGATTGGTTGGAGTTTAATTGAATTTTAGATGAAGTGGAATAGAGAGGCATCAATATAAATTGAATTTAATGGGATTAAGGTTAGTTCAATACAGTCATATTTAATTGAATTTAAGTAGACTGTAAATTGGACTGAATTGCATTCAACTCAATTTTCATGAATAGATTTGAATTGGAATGAACTCAATTGAATTGAATTTCATGCAGTTGTATTGAAACAACAGAACTTTAATTGAATTTGAATAAATGAAAGAAATAGAAATTGAATTGGTCAAATTTGAATTCAGTCATAGAATTTCAAAATTTATGCAGATTACATGTTATGGCAACTGCTAACTGTTGAATTTTTCCTTTGTATCGCCTTCTAGGGCATAGATGTGAAGTCTATGGGTCGTATCTTCATTGGTCTAGTGAAGTGTGGCGCCTGGGGATGTTTTGATGAGTTCAATCGTCTAGAGGAAGCTGTTCTCTCTGCAGTCTCAATGCAGATCCAAACCATTCAGGCTGCTCTCAAACAGAAGAAACCAAAGGTGGACCTTCTAGATAGAACGGTAAGTTTTGAGAGTTAAAAGCTTTTTAAAGGTAGAAAACTACATTTGCACACATTACGGTTATGCTTACAACTTGTTGTGTACCTCAGATATGCCAAAATAATAACCTCTCTGAAGTATTTTGGTCGAATGTAGTCCAGAATATTTAATTCAAATAAAAATCTATTCTATCATAATTCATCTTGAAACCAACGGTATTGCGATACTCCTAGCGTACCGTAAAACACTGCGTACAAGCGTACCTCAGAATTAATTTCTTGAAAAGTGCCCTCTAACGTTCAAAATGATCAAGTGCAATAAATATTGATATGATGATATAAATAACAATACCCTAACTTCCTTCATGAGTATTCATGATTACTAATTATGCCCACCAAAATAAAATCAGT
>BQKZ01001766.1:39371-50116 GCA_036244855.1 Temnopleurus reevesii
TCTAATCCTGCAGTCACTATACTTGCTTCTCACAAGCAGTGACAAAGCATAATGCACAGGCCCGTTATTGTTGTAAGTTGGCATCACACATATCTGATATTCAATGTATGATATCCATAAACACAAGGGGGAATCAACAATTATATGAATGCATTGCTGAACTATCAATTCCTGATTGAAAATTGAAACTTGTATCTTGACACAATCACAGTTATCTTATCATCTATGTGTGACCTTGACATCATCAAGTGACTGGGAAGTGTCAGGGACTTAAATGCTACAATGTGTGTCCAACAACACGGGAACAAATTTACCTTTTTCTTTATATCCCATACAGGCAATGCAGCCAAGTTGGTGCACACACCCCTGACAGACAAGTGCTACCTGACCCTCACTCAAGGCATGCACATGGGCATGGGAGGTAACCCCTACGGACCAGCTGGAACAGGAAAGACAGAATCTGTCAAGGCCCTGGGAGGACTGTTTGGAAGGCAGGTCCTTGTATTCAATTGTGATGAGGTATGTTCAATGGAGTAGAATTGAATTAGATTGAATTGAATTGGTATTACTTGCATTGATGGGAGGCAACTTTCAAGGACTAGCCGGAACAGGAAAGACCGGGTCAGTCAAGGCTCTGGGAGGACTGTTCGGAAGACAGGTCCTTGTATTCAATTGTGATGAGGTATGTTAAATGGAATAAATTGAATTAGATTGAATTGAATTGATGGGAGGCAACCCTTTAATGGTATGGGCAAGGCTCAGAGGTGTTGCTCAAAAGTTGCAATTGATTGCAAATCAACTGCAAATGAGTTACAAATTGTACCGAGTTTAATTGGAATAAAATGAACTTAATTATATTGAGATTTATTGAATTATATCCTCATAATTTTTTTCAACCAAATGTGATCAAATTGAATAGAATAGAAAGTAAAATAGTCAAATTCGGATCTGTTTAATTCCGTTTAATTCAATCTCAATGCAGATTATATAATTGTGTTGAGGTAATTGCTAACACTTTTCTTCCATTTTACCATCTAGGGCATTGATGTAAAGTCTATGGGTCGTATCTTCATTGGTCTAGTGAAGTGTGGTGCCTGGGGTTGCTTTGATGAGTTCAACCGTCTAGAGGAAGCTGTACTCTCTGCCGTCTCAATGCAGATCCAAACCATACAGGCTGCTCTCAAACAGAAGAAACCAAAGGTGGACCTTCTTGACAGAACGGTAAGTCTTGAGTGTTTAAAGCTTTTTAATTCCTTGGATGTGATTGCCTGGAAGAAAAAATTTGTCTATTTCCAACCATTTATAAGATTAGGTGTGGATCCTCACCTAATTAGAAATAAGTGCACAAAGCTATTACCACCTAAATTGCACTCTTGAGTGAGGCCCCGTTAAAACAATATTGCTAAAGCCCCAGTCATAAAGAAGCCCGGAAGCAACACAATTGAACACGACTCTTTGTTCAGTTAACAGTTAATTGCCCCTAAACAAAGAGTCGTGTTGAATCATGTTGCTTTGGGGCTTTACAAAATAAGATCTTTTTATCAGTTGTATTAAAAAGATGCTAGATATTTTGAAATATGAGTAAATGTAAAACTGCCAGTTGGTCTTTAGAATTTCAATCAAATGTGATCATCATGATCACTCATGTCTGTCTTGAATTTGTTGCAATGACCACTGTCACAATCAATCACCATCATCATTATCAACATGGATCATAATCATAAATTTTAATTTGCTGTTTGGAATTAATTCACTTGCCACATCAACATAACTAACTCTACCACATTTCACTCTGTGCCCAGATTGATATCGATCCCAACTCCGGCATATTCATCACACTCAACCCTGCCGGTAAGGGCTATGGAGGAAGACAGAAGCTTCCAGACAATCTCAAGCAGCTCTTCCGTCCAGTGGCCATGTCTCGGCCGGACAATGAGCAGATCGCTGAAGTTATTCTCTTCTCTGAAGGCTTCAAGGACGGCAAGAGTCTTGGACGCAAACTGGTCGCTATCTTCAACCTCGCTAAGTGAGTTGTGTCCCCATTCTGTCTGGAGTTGGTGCCCTAGTAATATCCCTCTCTCCTTAGACAGTATATATATGCTTGATTCTGATTAAAATAGTTCCAATTGCTGTGATATTGAAACAAAATTGTCAGCTTTGTCTATGTTTGATCCTTTTCCCTCTTCTCTATTTCATAAAGCACTCAAGCCAATTGTAATTTCATTTAGAGAGCACTACACCTAGACTCAAATGGAGTAGAAATTAGATAAGAATGATTTCAAATTATTTCATGATAGTGCCATTCATAGGAGGCTTACATGCACATACTTTATAGAATTACATAGATTGTCATTTTTCATAATCTGTTGACTCAATGGTAGCACCATGACTGGTGTCTGATGGGTTGTGTATGAAAAAAAGCCAAGACATAACTTTGTTTAATGATACTGAATGGGTATAAATGATGCAAATGCTTCATATTTATGGGAATATTATTTTTTTCAGGGAGCTGTTAACCCCACAGCAGCATTATGACTGGGGTCTGAGAGCTTTGAAGACTGTACTGAGGGGATGTGGAAACCTCCTACAGATAGCAAGACACCAAGCTGGTCAAGACAGAAGTAAGTTCTTATCATATCTTTTTATTTAATGAATTAAATAATATTTGGTGTATCAGGATTGTTAGACTCACTGGATAGTTTATGCAAATTTGTCAATTTTGTCAACCTTTCCCTCGCTAATGTTTTAGTTATGGTTCCAACCCTTGGGAACATAATAACTCCCCAAAGATGAAATATCATTAGTGCAACATTATTATTTTAGAGGCCACACAACC
Organism: Temnopleurus reevesii; assembly: GCA_036244855.1. Taxonomy (NCBI): domain Eukaryota; kingdom Metazoa; phylum Echinodermata; class Echinoidea; order Temnopleuroida; family Temnopleuridae; genus Temnopleurus; species Temnopleurus reevesii. The sequence continues at coordinate 42,208 of BQKZ01001766.1, forward strand.
CCAACAATATTCAAAGACTGATGACCTCTCTCTTGTGCCGCCTTTTTCAAAATGATTTTTTTAGGATCTTGGTATCTGATCTATAAGTCTTGGCAGAATTTTGGGAAAGGGAGAATAATTGGTTAGAGTGAAATAACCAGAAATCTATGTGCCGTGAAGTAGAAAAATTAGGTGAAATTGTGCAATACAATTGGGTCAAGCATATCGCACATTGCATGCACCAATCATGTACTATTTCTTGGCTTAGGCATTTTTGTTTGTATTATAATTTTGTATTCTTATCCATCATTATTTGTTTCTGGTAAGGTACAGGAGCCCAAGCTCATTATGCAAGCCCTGAGGGAAAACACACTCTCCAAGCTAACTTTTTCCGATGGCATTTGATTTCAATTTCAACAATTTTCAGTGTGAACTTGGCCATTTATATTTGTGTGCATTCAAATTTAAAACTTGTCCATTGATTCAGGTAAGTTACAAGAGCCAAAACTTATTTTCGTAGTTCTAAGAGTGATCACACTTTCTAAGCTAAATTTCTCTGATGGCATTTGATTTCATTTTCAACAATTTTCGGTGTGAACTTTGCCATTTATATTTGTGTGTATTCAAATTTAAAACTTGTTTATTGATTCAGGTAAGGTACATGAGCCCAAGCTCGTAGTACAAGCCCTCAGGGTCAACACACTCTCCAAACTAACCTTCTCTGATGGCATCCGATTTGATGCACTTGTCAAGGATGTATTCCCTGGTGTGGAGCTGAAGGACATCGAGTATGCTACGCTAGCTGATGCTATCAGGCAACACTGCAAGGAACAAAATCTGGTTATCATGGAAACACAGGTATTGATGTACATCATGGTGATCATGATATTGGGAATTGTTCATTTAGTGAATTGAAATCAAAAGTGTTGTAGAACTCATGAAAATGACCTAAGTCTTTAAAGATTGAGCTAATGATGATGAGAAGGAGGATAGAGAAATTAGTGATGCCAATGAGTTAGGAATGCCGATCATTGTGGTACTGAGCAGCGTAAATTAGAGAAATAATGATCATGATTACGTTGCTGATGGCGATAGTAATGATGATGACCATCATCATTCCATATGTGCTGTTGATGATGTTGATGATAGAGCTTATGATGATGTTGATAGATAATGGTAATAATAAAGATTATGTTGATAATTGGGTTGAATACTGGTTATGAAGGTGGTTTTGAATTGAATTGAATTGAAATTTATTCAGCACCTCATATTTAACAAGACATCAACATTACATAGAAGTGATTGGATCGTCAACAGAGTTATAAAAAAATGGTGATGAATTAGGTGGATGTTTTAATGATGGTATAGCAGCTGTTCCTCCATGCATGATAATATTTTTATGGTATTTGTAGTACGATGCCAACAAATCTCTCCTTTCATCGCTACCATCCAGGTGAAGAAAGCTCTAGAACTCTACGAACAACTCCGTCAGAGGATGGGAGTCGTGGTGGTCGGCCCCAGCGGGTCAGGCAAGTCTACCACTTGGCAGATCTTGAGGGCAGCTCTGAACAACACCGGACAAGTGGTCAAGCAGTACACCATGAATCCCAAGGCTATGCCAAGGACACAGGTCAGTTCACATTCATCATCTATTAAAAAGTAGGCAAAATGCTGTCTATTTAGAGTTGGGAGGACTCTGGATTTTGCCTATTTTGCACATAAGCTGGCATAGCAGCTGCAACAAAATCAAACTTTGATTATCATTGCATATAATTTCTAAGAAGTTTTGCCAAATAAAGTAGGATTGTAAGAAGGTTATGAATTAAACAAGACAGGATTCGATGATGTGCATCTGTAAATGATGCTCATCTCTAATGCGTAGATAATTATAAGCTGTTATACATACATTCTCCTCCCTCCCTTTATACATTCTGCCAAATCATGCTTAAACTATTTAAAAATCCATCAGTGCTTTATTCAGTGGGAAACTTTAACATCTCAAATTCATTATGGAACAATTTTTTTGTTTTAGAAATAGAATAAAATAAAATGGAGCAAAATATCAATTCATGATTTTGTTTAACTTCTCCATTTTCCTTCACAGCTGCTTGGTCATATTGACATGGACACACGTGAATGGAGTGATGGTGTGCTGACATACAGCGCTCGACAAGTGGTCAGAGAACCTCAAGGTATTGATAAAACCAGTTTTGGGATTTTGAAAAGCTCTTTTGTAGAATTATGTTTGACTTAGTGCAGCTTATCTACTGTATATTGGATGGCCAGATGCCTCACAAGTCATGTCTAATCTAATGAATATTGTACTTGGTCATATTGACAAGGACACTGTGCTGAACTGCAGTGCTAGGCAGGTGGCCAGAGAACCTCATGGTATTAAGCAATTCCAGTGTTGTTATAATAGAGCACTCATTCATAGAAATATGCAACCCAGACCCATAAAATTTTCCATATGTGTACAGAAATCTTGCGCTCTAGTATCATCTGCATGCAGGTCTTCCATAATGCGTGTTTGCTCTTTAACAAGTAGCATGAGTTTGTAAGGAGTAAACAGATTCTATTGCTGGATTTTTTTAGGAATGAAGAAATAATTAACCTGTTGCAAACTGGTACAAGATTGTTCCTGGGCAGAGAACTCACAATATCAAAGTGATTGCCAGACTTCGTGTATTTCTACTTGTGGAATGGTGACAGATTTGAGCTGATTTCTTGATTCTTTCTTGTAAAACATATGTTGAATGCAACAGTTGTATTTAGATATTACATCGCTTTCTCTTTCTCTCCAGAAATCCATTCCTGGATCATTTGCGATGGTGACATTGACCCAGAATGGATTGAGTCCCTTAACTCCGTCTTGGATGACAATCGCCTCCTCACCATGCCCTCTGGAGAAAGAATCCAGTTTGGACCCAATGTCAACTTCCTGTTTGAGACCCATGACCTGAGCTGCGCTTCGCCTGCTACCATATCTCGTATGGGAATGATCTTCATGAGGTAATATTCATCATCTTCTATGATTAACGCATTGACTACTGAATTCTGTAATTCCAATTGGCTTTGAGCAGGGACAAACTGTTTTCCAGTAGTCAATGGATTATGATTAAATCTAATTGAGTTTGGAATGAAATTTTCGAATGGAACCATGCTGAACAAGTAAATACTAAATCTCTTGGCATTTGATTCAGGATAAATTGTATCATCAGCAGTTTTCTAAAATTTTGCTGACAGAATTCAACTATGTAAAATGATTCAATGTTTAGCCTGTAGGCTTCAAATCCTTTCAAATTCACTTCTATTGTCACTTCCCATTTATATCTAACCCTAAATTTGTATTCTAATGTCAATTTTGATTGAAATTCAATCATATTTTATGTCAAATTACAAATTCAATATCGCTTTCAATCCCTGTTCCACTTCTATGTGTAGACTTTATTTTTTAATTTCCAATTCCAGTTTAATTTTTATACCGAGTTCACTTTAAATTTTGGTTATTAATTTCAATTCAATCTCAATCCATATCATAGTGATGAAGATACTGAGATCAAGGACCTGGTCCAGTCCTGGCTGAGCCACCAGGCAGAGGAGACCAGGGACCGACTGGGGTCCTGGATCCAGGACTACTTCTACCGGGCCCTGGAGTGGGTCATGCGTCAAGGTGACTTTGTGGTGGACACCAGTCTGGTGGGTGTGGTGATGAATGGACTGTCCCATCTCAGGGGAGCAGAGTGCACCTCGGATTTCACCATCAAACTCGTAAGGGGGCTTGGGGCCAACCTTCCGGAAGCCACAAGGATGAACTTTGCCAAAGAGGTAACTTAGAAGACTATGCAGATATCTTATTTTGTTGTGTTTTATTACTTATTTATGAAAGCAATGTTACAAGAAAACATTGTAGGTAGAGGGTCATTTCATCCCCATTCAAACTTGCCAGCCAAAGGGGTGCTGAGTCACTTATGCAAGAAATTAATTATCATCACCAAGGAGTTACATCTGTCTTGTAACAACATCATGTAGTAAAGCACCATCCCTCACAATATCTCCCATTGTACCAGAGGACGTTAATGCTTGCACGACTCGTGTAAAACCCTTTCTCAGAAATAAAGATTTTTCTAGAAAGCAGAGAGCTGTAAAATGGGCAATAGTTACCGGTAATGTCTTTCTTGCTTTATACGGTTCACAGTTGCTTTATGTCGATGTTGATGTTGATGTTTTCAGGGCTTATTTTCAAGTTGAATTTTCTCTGCTGTTTCTTTGTAGGTGTTCCAGTGGACCCGTGAGCAGCCCCCAGACTCCAGGAGGATCCTTGATACCTACTTTGATGAGAGAACAGGCTCGCTGGCCACCTACTCAATGGAGGTAAAGTATTCTCTAATCAGTCCTTTTCCATGAATTTGGTTGAAAAATGGGCCTAATGTTGTCTCCCATGTATAATTGGAATATGCCAGGCTTTAGAATGAAAGTAAAGACAGGGACAATGACTTCAAAGATGTGGCTGCTTATAAACAAAAATGACACTCACTCTTGATTCATAACTCATTATTACCCCTTCTTGCAGAGTCTTACAGAATCCATATGATTCTCTCTCCCCGGTATAGATTGGCAAATAATGGATTGATATACTTTTTGAAATGTCATTCATACAGTATATGCTTTTTATCTGTGAATGCGTATCATCTAATCCTTGACACTGAATGGAATATGCTTTAAATTTTGAGAAAATTTAGACTGAGGCATGGTAAATAATCTATTTCTGTAAAGAGATAAGAAGTATGTCCATTCTTGAATTAGTTTAGAGGAATAAGTTGGCAATCATTTCAACATGTGCTTGTAACTAACTCCTTTTGAGGATCAGGATAATGATGATCTGTCTGCAGCAGACTTAAACAACTCCAGTTCTCTCCCGGTCATCAAGACACCAGATGTCTAGCGATGTTTGGACTTCTTCAATTTATATCTACCAATTAATTTCTTGTATGCCAGTTTTAGTGTAATAGGTTTTAGAGATATTGATTAAGCATATTCTAAATTCTTTATCATCTATGAATGGTTAAAACAATATAATAATGACCTGTCTGCAGTGCATATTACAAAGTCTTGAATGTACACTATTTGTATTTTTGCTTACTACAGGATAATGATAACCTGTCTGCAGCAGACTTCAACAACACCAGCTCCCTGCCTGTCATCAGAACACCAGAAGCCCATTGATGTCAGGACTTCTTCAATTTATATTCACCATTTAATTTCCTGTATGCCAGATTTAGTGAAATAGAGGTATTAGAAAAATTGATTGAGCATATTCTAAATTCTTTGTGTATGATTGCTTGAAACAGGATAATGATGACCTGTCCGCAGCAGACTTCAATAATCCCAGCTCTCTACCTGTCATCAGAACACCAGATGTCCAGCGATGTCTGGACTTCTTCAAACCTTGGCTGGAGACAGACAACAGACAACCTTTCATTCTGGTTGGTCCTGATGGTTGTGGCAAAGGGTAAGAACAACATGATGTCAGGATTCTAACAAAAATTTGGTCAAACTTTCATATATAGTAGCCATGCAAGGGAAACAGAAAGATAACCATGACAGGCAAATGCCATCGAGAGGCGTACAGGTTTTAAAATACACAATCTTAAGAAAAACTTTGACTAGTCACATGATATTGTGACAGTTAAATCTGGTCTACAGAGGCCACCCAAAGGAAAGTGTAGCCAATGGAGGTGAACCAACTCCAAAGACAGATTTAATTCTTACACATTCATTGAGAGCCTGTGAATACAATATCAGTAACCTTTACAGACAGTAGCCACTAAGACAGGTTTGACCGAAGTTGGGCAGAAGACTGTTATATAGCTTTTGGTCCGTTCTAGTGACCGTAGAAAGCAAATAAACTTTTTTTTTTTTAATTCTTTCATGAATTGCCATTTGCCAATTATCAATTTAGCCATGTCCTTTGTTCATTTTCCTCCTCCTGACAGCATGGTCCTGAGGCACTGCTTTGCTCAGTTGCGCTCCACCCAGATCGCTACTATCCACTGCAATGCCCAGACCTCCCCGACCCACCTCCTTCAGAAGCTACAGCAGATGTGCATGGTACTGAGCACCAACACTGGCCGTGTGTACAGGCCAAAGGATTGTGAGAACTTGGTACTCTATCTGAAGGATCTCAATCTGCCCAAGCCTGACAAGTGGGGCACCTGCCAGCTGCTGGCTTTCCTTCAGCAGGTAAGTATTTTAGTGATATTTGAGTTGGTATTTGTGTTTTATATGAGAACCGACACCGCCCATGTGTACAGGCACAAGAATTGTGAGAACTTGGTACTGTATCTGAAAGATTTGAACCTTCCCAAGCCACACAAGTGGGGTACCTGTCAGCTTCTGGCTTTCTTACAGCAGGTTAGTGCTTAAGTTGCATTTCGGTTTGTATTGAACCCGATTCTGTGCATACACCCAAGGATTGTGAGAACCTGGTCTTCTATTTCAATGATCTTAACCTGCCGAAGTCAGACAAATTTCACTGCCTGATTCTAGCTTTCCTACCACAGTTGAGTGTTTCAGTTAGTTGGTAATTCGCACAAGAAATATTTATGCTTGAGGCCAGTTTTGTTGATCTGATTTCCAAGGATGGAGAATTCACTCTGCTTTATCAATTCAGACCCTTTCACTGATTTGAATCCCACCCATGGTATCATTTACCTTCTGCAACAGCTTGGTTTTTGCTGCAATCTACCTTCGTGAGATATTATGGGTCCTAGTATGAACAAATTTCTTTTATTCATTGAATCAATTATAGATACATATATCAAATGGAAGGAGTGTTTAAACTAGCCAGCAGCCTTTTTGCTTGTACAAAGGCGTTTTTTGCAAGAAAAGATGTAATTGGTTACTACAGATTAACTTGAATCTGCAGTTGATCTAATTTTTTTTTCAACACCCCTAGATATGGATGAGAATAAATAGATCTTGCTTATAGAAGTAGAAATTGATTATTGGACATTGTTTTAATATTTATCTTAGGTGTTGACCTACCATGGTTTCTATGATGACAAGTTGGAGTGGGTTGGCCTCGATGGTGTTCAGATAGTGGCTAGCATGAACGCAGCCCACACTGTAGGAAGGCATCAACTTTCTACCAGATTCACATCCATCGTACGCATCTGCTCTATCGGGTAAGTCTTCTCATGATGATAGTGTTTTTCATGACCATGATGGTGATGGTGATGATGAGGATGACGGTAATGAGGATAATGATGAAGATGATGATAATGGTGGTGATGGTGATGGTATTTATAAGGATGATGATGATGAAGATAATGAGGAGATTGATGAAGATGATGATGATGATGATGATGGTGGTGATGATGCTAATGAGGATGATGGTGAGGATGATGATGATGGTGGTGATGGTGATGATGATGATGATGGTAATGATGGTGATGAGGATGATGATGAGGGTGAAGATGATGATGATGGTGATAGTGATGATGACTAGATGATGACTATGACGATGATGATGTAAGCAATAACGTGCTGATGATTAGTGTGATGAGAATAATAATGATGAAGATAGTTTATGGTGATAATTAAACTACCCAGCATTAATCAGTGATGTCACTCTTCCGGAAATTTCCTGATTTTGGGAAACGTTGGTGTGATTCTTGTTTACAAAAGTAAAGGCAAGTGGCAATTTGTATGAAATTTTTCTTACAATTTCAGGAAATTTCATCTCCTCCTTTTGGCATCTCTGATCAATAGACTAGTTCTCTGTTCATAAAAGAGGGTAAAGTAGCATCTTATGAATTTCAATCTACAGATACGCTGACAGAGAGCAGCTGCAGGGCATCTACAGTGCGTACCTGAGACCTGTCTTACATCGTAGTCTAGGCAACCATCCTGTCTGGGCATCGTCGTC